>PVJC01011822.1:0-40839 GCA_004026665.1 Murina feae | reverse complement strand
TGCCTGCTCCAAGCCTCCACGGTGTGCCTGGGGGCAGGCCCCCGGCAGGTAGACACACACAGGAGGACTGCTCCGAGCCTCAGATGCGGCTGGGGGCAGGTCCCCAGTGGCCACACACACACATACACACACACACACAAAAAGCGCCTGGCAGACTGGGGCCATCATAGGACATCCACTGAGGGGTCCCAGACTGTGAGAGGGCACAGGCCAGGCTGAGGGACTCCCTCCACCCCGAGTGCACAAATTTTTGTGCACCGGGCCCCTAGTATATATATAAGCCCAACATCTCTAATTACTGAGTCAATAGGAATAAAAGAAGCCCAATCTCCTACAGCAGACCTTAGCTGAAGCGCGCGTGTGTGTGTGTGTGTGTGTGTGTGTGTGTGTGTGGGTGCATGGGCATGTTTGTGTACTAGTAAGAGAGAGAAAAGTCAACTTAAAGAGAATAGAAATGACATCACACTATCTGAAATTATGTGAAAGACAAGATTTGAGACATTTTATTAAAAGCCTTCATAAACTAGTTTTCCTTCACCCTATTTTCGTTATCTGTTATGATTGAACTATCAGGAAAACACTTTTCTTTAAAAAAAAAGGAAGGAAGGAAGGAAGGAAGGAAGGAAGGAAGGAAGGAAGGAAGGAAGGAAGGAAGGAAGGAAGGAAGGAAAGAAGGAAGGGCCTCATTCCAGGGTTAAGTAAAGCATACTAGCTTGCATAATTCAGAGCTGTCAGCTGGAAATGAGCCAGTCAAAGGCTGGTGAATTGTACAGATAGAAAAATAAAACAGGGTTAAAAGACTGAGGAAGCTTGACTAGAGCCTTCTAAGATCCAAATCAATGAGAGATATTTCAATTCAGTACTGCCTTGGAGCCTGACTGTATGCCACCTCTACCATTCATCTACAGCTGTGCTATCCAACAGCGTAGACACATGTAGGTATTTAAATTTAAATTAACAAAAATAAAGGTAAAATTTTAGTTCTTCAATTACAGTAGACACATTTCAAGCACTCAATAAGCAAATGTGGCTAGTGGCTACCATATTAGACAGCACAGATATAAAACATTTTCATCAACACATAAAATTTTGTTGGTTAGTGCTACCTCAGAGCAAGATTGTTGGTCTGTTACTCAGACTCTCCAGTTCTAAAATGTGTTCACTTGGTGACCTAAGGAAATATAAGTAGTATACTTACCTTCACATCCTGTAACATACTGTATTGCCTATTTGTTGCCCTCACAAGGCTGAAAACTCCTTAAGGGCAAGAACCATGTCTTTGATGTCAACATCTTCAGTACCTGTCACTTTCCCTAGCACAGAGCAGGTGCTCATTCATTGTTTGTTAATTAAATAACACATTGTGTTAGACCAGTCTATGAGATAGAAAGAGATCATCTGTTTATTTCATAAATTGAATCAGAAATGTATGGTTCCCTAAAGAAACTATTTTTAAAAGGCTGTTATGGTTCCTAAATTTGTATTTGTTTCAACATTTTCAAGAATTTAGACATTATGGAGGATTGGCTTAAGTAAAAAAAAAACAAAATAAAACTCTGTCTCCCACCCTTCTAGTCCTATCTTTTTTATTTAACCAAAGTACCACTTATAAATGTAAAAAATTAGAAGCCCATATTTATTAATATTAAGATGCCAGTGTGTAATACAATTACTGAACATGATGCAATCCACACCTTTAAACAAGGTGTTTACAATCTAACACAACGAGAAACACCTGTAGAGCTGCATATCATAATGACCCAATTAAAAAAATTATTTTCTTAAATAGTACCTTGTATTTGTATGGCAATTATTTTTCTCAGGCCTCAGATTTATGCTCTCTTCCTACAACCACAAAAGACTTAAGAGGTACATAGGCAAGATATTATTTTCCCTTTTTTAACAGATGGAAAAATGAGGTTCAAAGAGTTTTCTAATCCAATATCAAATGCCCAAGTATTGGCAGATTCAGAGAAAGAACCTAAAACTCCTGCTTCCTGACTAAGGGACCTTCCACCAAGTCTAATTTTATAGACAGTAGGAAACAGAAGCCCATTGGCTGACTTACTGCTTTTGCTTTTAATATATAGTCCCCTCTGAGACTTATACTTCATAAATTTATTTTAAAAACCTTATTTTTATGCAATATTAATTATTCCTCCAGATCTTAATAGAGCCTTTAGTTACTTTACTGACAAATGTGGTCATTACAATGGTTCTTGAAATCATAAGTGCAATGTGACAATGCTATGCTGTTCACTGCAGGGTTTGAAAAATTCCCTTTTGGGCTCATGACCATCACAGAATCATAAACATTAAAACTCAAAAAGACTTTAGAGTATATCTAATCTCTCTCTCTCTCTCTCACTCTCTCTCTCTCTCTCTCTCTCTCTCTCTCTCACACACACACACACACACACACACACACACACACACACACACCATTTGAAGACAAGGAAACAAGACCAGGGAACCTCACAACTACTCCAAAATAACACATCTGATTATCAGAAATCCAGGCATGGGTTTATAACTCAGCTCTTCTGACACCCAGGCCAGGGCTCATCCCTCTTCTCTTGTCCAGCTCCTTCCTGTTAAGTCTCCTAAGAAGTACCAGAAACATAAAACAGAATGCTGTATGTTTCATCAACTAAATTCCTCTTGGAAGGAAAAAATGAAATGCAGTGTAAATGAAGTTTGCAAATCATTTCTTGTCAATTTCCTATCATTAAGAAAAGTAATTGTTCCTTAGGATACTGAATAAAGAGAATGTATAATCCACCCAAGGAAACATACTGTCTTTAACTGAGTGATAGGGAGAACATCAAATGATAAAGTTCAATGAAATACAGCCTCATTCTAGCAAATGACTTGCTTTGTTGCCACTTAAACTGCTCATCTATAATTGCTAGAGATAAACTGCAATCAAAATACAGTATGTATTTTCTATTAGTTTTGCCCACTGAGGATTGTTTGATCATAGTGAAATTATCCAAAAGGTAAATTTGCTCATTTTTACTGCCTCAGTGGAAACTGGCATTAGACCACTGAGGGGGGTTAGAATGATGGCATGTATTGTTTTCCTGGTGAGGGAGCTTTCCTCTTCTCTAAATAGGACTGAGCAACTCTAAGCCCTGTCTCTATGACTAATAACTACATAGGAAAGGAGGAATCTATTCTGCCCACTTCCTCAAAGTTATTCTCATGCTTACTGGCTTTAACATATTAGAGCCATACCTTTGTAGTTCAGACATCACTAATTCATAGTTGGTGATCATTCAGGTAAAACTATGCTTCTATTTTTTAGAAGGTTTTTTGGGCAAATTATGGTGTAAACTAGGGAAGTGTTTAAACTACTTGTGGGAATGAATTGTTTTTAAGCACTTTAGAATCAATTTGCAAACAATAAATATGTTAATTGCACATTATTCTTATTTATTCATTAAAGCGGGTCCAAGGACTTCTATTTGGCAAAACTTCCTGGCAAGAGCTTTGCTAGTCTATTTCTTATTACTCTACAAACTCAAAAGTGATAAAATTGCATTTCTTTTCTATCTATAATTCCTACCTACTGGCTGTCCCCCAAGTTAGTTTCAATTAATCAGATTTTGTTGTACTCACTAAAAGCTAAATGAAATGACAAAGCCATCAGCCCCAAGTCAAAAGGCATAAAAGTCACAGCAAATCCTACACTATGTTTGAGACCTCTCTTTGCACAAAGAGTAAGCAACCAGTAGTGAAAATGGTAAATGGGTGCAATGAGAGGAAGTAAAAGACAAAGCAAAATGAAATCATTCCAAGTCCTCCCCCAAATTGAAAAGATTTGCCTCATGCTCCCTGGCTGTCTTTGACTGCCTGTTATAGAACAAATGGCAGCCAGCACAGCTCAGAGCCAAAATAGTTCAATTCAATTCAACAAATACTGTTAAGATTGTGTGACAGACTCCATGGTAGATGCTAGGGATATAGAGGTGAGTCAGATTCCACTCTTGCCCTCAAAGAACTAGCATTTCAAGTGGTGGGAACAGGTATGTGAAGAGACAATTGTAATGTGGCATTGTGCTATGACCATGTACAGGGAGCACACAGGAGAAAGCAACCAAGAAAAAGTATCCCCCCACCGCACCCCAGGTTGTAACACTTGCTACCAGAACTGACTTCAGACACATGCGATCTAAGTAAGGGGGAATGGAATTAGAGAAAGCATTTGTTTGGAGGGAAGAGTTTGCTTCTCTCTTGTTCTAATTCTTGATTTTGCAAGTTAGGTAAGAGTGTCAGGGGAGAGAGAAAACATAAGCCATGCTTAATAAAATCAAGCAACTTCCCTACAGCCACAAATCCAGCTGGATTTGAGCTGGCTCTTCTGTAAAATTTGGAAAATGAGTTACATTCAGTATAAGTGCTAGAAAAATCAATGTCTGAAAAGGTAGCTAATTAAACCACAGAGACTTATTTTTGAATGAGTAAAGGTTTTCTCCGGTGGTCAAGATGCTCATGACTTTCAAATTCTTTTTGCAGTCTTTGCATAAAGATGAGTCCTGAGACAAGTTGACCCTAGCTTGAATAGACTCTGAAAACTTCCCCTTGTCTACGTACTTGTCAGAGGTAGGAAAGGAAGATCGAACTCTTTCCTACAGCAATCTGTAGATGGAGACCTTCACTTTCCTCAGCATGTCAGACCCACTTGTTCTTGGCCTTACAAAAAGAGATTACCATAAAATTTGTATACTTGGTAAGGAGCAGCGCAAGCGCTTTTCTTACTCCTTTTATGGAGTCTAAAAATGTGAATTTTTATGCTGGTTCTCTTCTTCCTCTGATCCACCTGACACTGTCTTGTCTCCAGAAGAAGCTAAAAGTTCTTGAGTCACTCTCCTGCTTAACAGGTGCTGGAGGAGTCCCACTCCCTTCCTATCAATATGTGCCATCCCTGGAGACCTGATTCCATCCAGTAAGGGCAGATCACAAGAAGAAACAAGGAAAAACTTGGCTTTTTCAGAAACATCATCTCTGATCTGAGAATGATTGTCCTGTGTCTTCTGTCCTAAATAACAGGGCATGAATGACTCTGAAGCCAGACTCTTTCTGTCAACTACAGGCCTTAAGCCAACAATGTACACATTGTGCTTTTGTTCAAACAAAGTCTATTTTTAATCTCTTCCCTCACAAAGTTTTCTCCCCTGTATTTTAATAAATAAATGAATCATGCATGAGAAGATAGTGAATGAATAAAGGTATGAATTACCTCTCCCAATGTGTTCTAAAAATAATGATGATCTTATGCCAATCAATCATTTCATAAAATTTTCCTTTTGGAATTTTATTTTCATAAGTTAATATTTCTTCTCTCATTTTGGATTATTATTATTATTATTACTATTATCAGAAGTGCCTTTTAGAAAAAGACCATAAAAACACCAGAAAATCTCAAAATGTCATATTCATCTTCTCAATATTCCTAAGAGAAAAACAAGTCACATCTAAGGTTTTTCCAATATCCTAATTACTTCCTAACCTCAATAAAATCACAATACTACGAAGCTGCAAATGGTGTCAAGAAATGGAAGACAGCATTGTAGCCACTGATCAATTTGCTCTAGGACCCTATCTCTGGCTGTGGCAATCAATTGGTCTTTAATAATGAGAAGATTAAATATGGAGAACTTTACACAAGGGAAAGGGAAATCCCCTGATCACCCAATGACCCAGCAGGTTTTGATTTTTATCCTTGAGAACTGTTTTTCCATGCTGAGAATGCAAAAGCTGTTATCACAGCCTGAAAATATTAAATGAAAATTTTCAGAATTAAACAATTAATAAGTTTATATTGTGTGCCATACTAAGTAATATGATAAAATCTTGTACTGTCCTCCTCCATCACACTAGGACATGGATGATCCCTTTGTCCAGTAGATCCATGCTGTATACACTCCCCACCCATTAGTTGCTTAGTAGTCATCTAAGTTATCAGGTTTATCATTGGATAGAAAAAGAGAAACCTCATATACTTTGATTATGCGTAATTTATAAATTAAACTTTATCATAGGTATGGATGTACAGGAAAAAACATATGGTTTGGTACTAGCCACGGTTCCAAGCATCCACTGAGGGTCTTGAAACCTACCCTCCACAGATAAGGGGAGATTACTGTATATACATAGTGGGGCAAAAGTAGGCTTACAGTTGTTCATATGGAAAATAATGCATTAATAAATAATAATACAAGAACAAATTATTTTGTGTACTCACAACTGTAAACCTACTTTGCCCCACCCTGTATATTTACTCAAAGTAATGAATTCACAATCCATTAAGAAGAAAAAGAATGTTTTATGCTTTTATGATATTTTAGTTTTAGTCTCTCCTTTTCAACACATTTGCCTAGTAGAAACCAATAATAACGTTGGCTTCATACAACATTACAAGCCTTTTGACCTCCATCATAATTAAGCAATATGAATGTTGTTCTATGAATGACATGGTTTCCAGGCCCTTTACTAGTTTCTTAACTAGTTCCTTGAAGCTTACTCCGGTCTGTCAGTGTTTTACTTAAAATAAGGCATCTAACATTGAACATAATACTCCAGATGTAATCAAAAGAGGGGCTACACCTTCAGTAATCAGGTAATTATACCTTGTTAATGAAGCCTAATATTCTATTTGTCTTAGCAGTCCGCTTGTCTTCGACTTGCCTTCCTCAAAACATTTCTATCATTTCCAGAGGCTCCTTCCATTGTGGCATGACCATTGTGGCATGACTCCACTTCGGCATTTGGTTGAGACATCCAAACAGACTACCAGGTAGGGAAGTAGAACCACTGATGAAAGAGTAGACCAAAAGAAAAAGTAACATGCCTCCCCCAAAAAGAAATTCTACTGTAAAGGAAAGGGAAGAGACCAGCTAACATGTTACAAATGCACCCAGATACAGAGAACAATTGGAGACTGCCAGAGTTTGTGGTATGGAGAAGAATATTACAGCTGTGCCAATTGCACTCTTCATTTGTAAACAGCTACTCTTGTCACCAAAGTAACACCACATCACACCTAAAGGCAGAAATCATCATAAATAACCAAAGTGTGTCTACTTGAAGAATAAACTGAAAGAAAAAAAGTTAGCTAAACTATATTCCATAGATGTCAATTTGAAAGCCATGTCTTCATGGAAAGTTACGCTCTCCTGCATGCATGTTTTCCTTACCTATTCTTTTGCTCTTCTATCTTCCACCTACTGGCCTCTCTGCACTACTAACAATTTGGTAAATATAGTCAATTATTCTAAAGGTGCCAAAACTCTCATTTCAACTTGTTTCCCAGTTAATGTACCATAGCAGAGAATGAATCACTATTACAAGGAACTAAAAATAAAAAATGTTTCAGAGTCCATAATTGGCTTGTCTTGTTGGACTTTTTAGGGAGCCAAAGTACCAGTTCCAGGCTATTAGTCCTTAGATTGTAGGAGCATAATATAATATATTTCCTCATTAAAATACTTTACTCTTCATGATTTAAAAATAAAAGGGATGCATTATATCCTATCATCTTTCATTTTAGGAGGGTTTGAAGCTTTGGAGGTACAACAAAAGGAGGAGAAAAAACAAATAGGCACTCTGCTCTGAAAATCAGCCATTACCTTCATTAGTGCTTTCCATCTTTTTAAGTCAGTTTCCTATAAGCCTCATAATTTGCCACATCAAGCAGTCATTTATTTGTTTCCCAGAAAAACAGTCATATGTGTGTGCATTTAAAATCAAATGCCAGTAATATGCTGGGTTAGAGGTTAAAGATATTTATATGCAATTATGGCAATCAGATCTTTGAAATCACAAAATCATGGATCCTTAGACACAACCTAAACCGAATGAGACTTGCTGTTTTGTCATCATCTCAGCATGGTCTTTTCTATTATAATCCAGTGAGACCAGATGTTCAGTGGTTTATCTAACAGTGTTAGTAAGCTATGTCCTGGCCTTCATGGGTGGTACATGTTAGTATCTTTACTGCTTTCCATCGCCCTTATCATGATTACAAGTCATTATCTCTGCAATCATTTTTTACTGTATATCTCCTACACCATACTCTGGGCTCCATAAGGGTAGTAGCAGGGTCTGTTTTATTCTGAAATGTGTATTTCATGTTTGACAGGATACAACAAATAGCACATAAGGCTGGCACTAATGAACAAATGAACTATCAGCCTGGCTGGAGAAGAGACTATGTGTGAACTGATAAGGAATAAAATTAGATTTAACTGAAGCCTTACTTAATCACCCTATTTAAATTTTCAAAATTTCTCCAATATTCACAATTATTCTTTTCTAACTTATTTTTATCCATAGCATTTATCTTATATAATACTATATATTTCACTATGTCTTTTGTTTATTATCTCTCTCCCTGTACTACAATATTAACTCTATGATGTTAGAAATATTTGTGTTTTGTTCACTGCTCTTTCTGGAACCCTGGATACAGTGCCTGGAAGAAAGTGTGTATTCAATAACTATTTACTGAATGAATCTTCATTATGGATTAGCTACACACACAAAATTTAATACCAAATGTACAATATCCATTCTAAATTTCATACAGGTAAACTAGACAAGTGGGCCTAAAATAGCCCCCTTTTGGTGGTTTTCCAGCTTTCTAAGCTGTCAGAAGATGTTCCTGTTTTACTAGCATAGGTATAGCCAAAGGACCCAATTACCTCCATTTCCCGCGTGTCCTATGCAGCCTCCAGGCATCATCAAGCCACAACACAACACCTTCAGACAACACATCACCTTTCTTCCTTAACAGACCAACTGCATATAAAATAGAAAAGAAAGCTGTCTTTTCTTATCAAGAGACTCCAGTGTGACATGGGAAGAAAGTGTGTGACCATTTCTAAGGAACTAGCCAAGTGCTTTCTACTAAAAGCTTTTCACTATGATTGCCAACAAATTTAAATTGTATGGGCCAGTCAGAATGCTGGCCCTGAATTAGAAGTCTCAATTGTCAAAGAGGCAGAAAAGCAAGAAAGAATGGGCACTTCTAGTCAATGGGAGTTGAGGTGTGAACAAGGCATCTGAAATTTATAAAGTGCTAGAAGCTTCTCAGTTTTCTGAGAAACTCTGTTCTAAATAGTGTAGAAGAAAGGACTCCAAATCAGAGAGATCCAAAGCCTCATTGTGTGTGGTCTTTACTTGACCTTCACATACTTTAGTTTCTTCATCTGTAAAACTAGGATAATATGGTGTCCAGTCTCACAGGGTTGTTGTGAGGATTAAATTAGTTAATATATGAAAATCATTGGGCCCAGGAATTGACATAGATTTGGTGTTCAATTACTAGTAATGTCCTCAGTTCCCTTCCTTCCTTATATCCATCCCTTCTCCTTGTTTTATGGAAGAAACAGGGGAAAAACAATTTCCTATTCAAATCCATTATGGAAAGTCTCAAATTCTTTTTGTGAATAATAGTATCCTCTGGAAAAAATGGCTTTATTGGGGAAAACTGGTTTCATTTTAACCTCTCCCTTTCTCTTTTCTTTGCACTATAATAAGGAAAACAACTTAGTATACTATGATGCACAGAGATAATACTTGGACTTTTACCCTTTACTTTTTTAAGAAAGAAAAAGAAAGTTCCTCAGAGCTAGCTCCTTTTCCTTTCTTTGAAAAAAAAAAGAGCAAAAGCACCACCAGGCAGTGTTAGATGGTCTCCAAGGTATTAATTTAAAAAAAAAAAAGCCTCCAACAAGATTAACACTTGGAAAACCTCAGAGGGGCAGAAACCCAGGCAAGAAAAACTCACAACCTCTATGTGAGGAAAGAATAAGAAGAGGAAACTGATACTATGGACAGGCTAGGGAGCAAAACAAGAAAGTTCTAGATGAGAAAAAATCAAAGCCAGGCTCTGCTAAAAGTGGCAGCCAGAGGAATGGTCCCTTGGGAGCTCTCACAGGCGACTAAAAGGAAAGTGGCAGCCTCGGTGAACTGACTATTTAGCATCTCCTTTTAACTACTGTTTTTCAGTGTGGCTTATGCTTGCTGTCTCTGAAAACTCCAAAAGTAGGAGGAGATCCTATAAAAAATAAGGGTGTCGGTAGGGGAGCCACCTTTGGATGTTGGGTAGCTTTCTTAGAAGAGGGTTGCAAACTTTTAAAATAACTTTACCTCTCCCCTTTTGATAATGCTGAGGCAATACCTTGGGAAAAAGTGGCCAAATAACAGTTATTAATTACTCTAACCCAATTCATAGCACATATTTGTATGGCTGTCATGACAACTGCTTTGACTAACTTGCCAAAAATAGCTTAACTGTACATTCAAATAAATCCCTGATAATTACTAGTCTAGTTTACTGGTCTTATGTGAGAATAAAAATTAGTGTTACTGTGCAAAAGGTCACACTAAACAATTTATGAATGATGCATTTTGCATGGTGATTGTGTGACTCATGAGCAATGTGCAGAATATTCACCATTGTGCTAATAATGTGAAAGGGGTGGCAAGATTTGAGGTAGTGACTGACTCTTTGGTCTTTATAGAAAAAAAATGAGCACCAGTGGAAATTTCACTGTGAAATAAGATATGTCTAAGGAATAATAGGGTACATTGTAACTGACTATTCTCTGAAGTTATAATCTGTAAGTCACAGTGTTGAGTCTTGGATTCAAAGGAGAATGAGATATGAAATAATTAGGTTATGGAAGTGTATACCCTGGTAGGAGTGTTTGAACATAGTAGGAGCTCAGTAATGGTTTGGGGATAGTATTAGAATATAATAAAGTCTGCATCCAGGTGTGCATGTTAAGTTCAGAAAAAAAAAAGAAAAAAAAAAACAAAACCAAAAAAAAATCACACCACCACCCTGAAAACTAGTGATGAGCTTGGTCAAGTAAGTAGGTAGGACATTTCAGTTGAAAGATCAATGTTTTATTATTCTAATGAAACAGTGTTATGGTCCGCATGTTTGAATAGTAACACATCCTTGAAAAATTAGTTCTGAAGGTTGCTTGCTATCACTTTCCCATACAAGTAAAATCTCTTTGCAGAGCACAGTTAGAACAGGAAATACAGATGTCATACTCTGGGTTTTAGACACACTACATATATCTTACTAGTTAGAAAATATTGAGTAAATTACAAAAGCACTGGTCCTGTCACCTCTTTCCACCTTGCCTTACTTTTAGTTCCCTCCCTTTCAGGATTTTTTTTTAATGGCACAATATTTTGGTGTCAACAAAAATAATTAAACCAAAGTTTTGGGTTTTATTTCATTCCTATAGCAAATAATCTTACTCTTATTAGTTAGGTCTTTTTCTAAAGTACATTTCTTTTGAGATCACTATTTGTCGCATCAAATTAGAAATTTGGCATTAATGAAGCGTTCTGGTTGAGTTGGCAGAAAGAGATGCAAAACACATCCCTTTGTTGCCAGTAAACTTTGATTTTTTTTTTATCGACAGCAAATGCAGAGAAGGTTTGTTTATAGTGAGCAATTACTGAGATGCTACAACAAAGTACCTGGAACAGTGCCTGGCATGTGGTGTTGAAGAAATGAGAAGCCATATAATGAAGAAAATAGGCAGTATTTCCACTAATGTGAGATAAGATTGTAATTCTGCAGCCATATTGAAACTTTTGAGCATTAAGACTACAATTGGTAATTCCCCTCCCCTCTTTTTGTTGCTTGTAGGGTACCATGACTCTCACACCATTTTGTATTATTGTAGTTTCCTTCCTTCCAAAAATGAATAAATAGTACAATATTTTGGTGTCAAAGAAAAATAGAGATAGACCTACTCTGTATGTAATGTCAAAGCATGTTATAGAGCAATCTAAATCTGAATTTTTATTTCTGTACTATGCCTGATAGGTATTCGTTAGAATCATATGATTTCTAATATCATGCTGGGCACATATGAAAACAGAACTGGGTGTGTTAAGGGACCTCAGAGTTTTATTATAATTCTGCCCAATACCCGTCTTGGAAGCCACTTTTCACACAGTTGTGCTTTGTAACTTTTTATTTCATCATAGAACAGAGTGGTGGCCATAATGGCATTATAAATCACAAGTGGCCTTCAACGGTGCTTTAAATATGCTACATAATAAATTGTTACTAGGGAAGTCATAAAACTAACGTCCTTCATACACATAGTTCATCTTATGCACTGTCCTGCCTTGTCCCTACCCCAGCAGACTGTAAACTCCTGGAGGGCAAGAATTATTCTCCACTCACTTTGGCAAACCCTGTAGTACCTAGCACGGACTCTGAAGCGCCGATACTTAATATCACAGAGCTGAATTGAACTGAACCTATTAGCAGCTATGGCTGCCTGAGGCACTGACTTGTGCAGTCAGAGCTTGTGGAGAGCTGTGCACTCGAGAATGTGTGAAAGAAGTGAATTTGCAAGTGTGTAATTAACAAACTAGTGACTACTGATGAGGAAGAGAATTCGATATTACGCAGCACCGAACACAACTTAACAAGCAGCAACCCATGTCAGGGAATCTAATACTCTACACATTGCAGAGAGGAAAATCCTGCTAGGCAGTGAAGTATAAGGGAATCTAATCTGCTATGAATGGAAAGCAGCTTAATAGGGTTTGATGTGATTGGAAATCCAATGTACTGGAGTAAAAGAACACCCAAAATGGAATAGTAGGAAAGAGGAAATAAGCATTAGTGGTTAACCAAACTGGTCACTGGAAGTTTCCCTTGTTCCAAATACACAAAACCAAGCCAAGTAAGTATTCAGCCCAGGATTGCAATTCTATTGAGAAAGAACAGGAATGATCCTGACGATGCAACACTTTTTAAAGGTACTCATTTATACCCCACAAACTAAGGAGTAGCCTTGACCTGACTCCCAGTGTTGCTCCCATCATACAGAAATCATCCAAGAGATAGCAAGCTCTCAGTGCCACCCACTCCATCCAAAACAGTTACTATGTAAAAAGTCCTTTGTGTTTAGAGTATTAGTGTTTTGCTGACATTGAAGGAAAGAATGCTTCCTTCTCCTGGGTTTTCAAGCTAACACCCAATCTGCCCGTGTGGGTCTTTAACACAAGGAGGGCACCCCAGAGCCCCAAAGGGAAAAACTAAAGGGCATTTTATTGAGAAATCATTTTGCTATTTAAATAACATGTTCTTCAATACAAATCTTTCCCAAACCTGATAATGGTAAAGTAATTTAAATGAAAAAGTGGTCTTTCAGAGACACCACTATTATTCATGAGGAGTTATAACTGTGCCTGATGCTTTACAATAGGCAGAATATGCTAAACTTGATTATTCCTCGTATTATGACACTAACTGGTTAAACTGTCCTGTACTTGTATTAACTGCAAACCAGTATAACTACCACTAGCCAAACAATTCTTTGTGGCACCATAATTCTTTGAACAAACCAGAAGTTAGGTTAAGACATCAGAAGATTGGCACTAAGGGCAGATAAATGTAAAGTATGTGGGCTTTTTCCAGAACACTATACTAAGCTACACACCTCCTCACTCCCTGTACCTCATCCATAGATGTCTTCTCTGATATGTCACTGACACAAACAAGTCTCCACTTTTGTCAGCACTGGTATGCCAAGACATCTTTTGAGGAGCTTAAACTAGCTGTCCTCTGCTTCTCACACATCATGCTCAGAACTGTCACAGGCATATGCAGATCACTTTCTATGGCCAGTGATGTTGGAGGCAGACAGGCCACAGCTGAATTCTGACCTTGGGCAGAGTGAACAGAGCTCACAGTTAAGAGGAGACAATTCCCTTTGGACTTCAGCAAGGAATAAATTCAATGGAGGAGTCAGATTGGGGAAGAAGATTAATCTCCCCCTGGCTACATCATTCTCATTATTAGGATATGTCAGGAAGTGGGCCAGCTGCTATGAGGACAACCCAGGGGGAGCAAAGAACAGGAGCCCGGACTGTTTCCCTTGCTACTGGCAAAATGAGTCCTTTCCAAATGAGTTACACAGGGTACCAGCAACTCTGAGATCTGTCTCACACACACACACACACACACACACACACACACACACCATTTCCTCCCATATCTCAGGAACACAAACCATTTTTCTTTTTTATCTAGATAGTAACTTTGGCCCACTTTTACAAAATAGGTAGGGAATGGTTGCCCTTGATGTAAATATTATGAAGAGAAAAGGCTAAGATGCATCCCTGTCTCTGAAGAATGAAAAGATGAATAGATAAAGACAATGAAATTACTCTGGCCAGAGGAATAAAGGTTGAATTTTGGTGCATTTGTGCGCCCTCTGCTGACTATTGGGCAAAACTTCACACACAAAAAAAGGGAGTAAAAAGAGAAAAGGAAAAAAAGAAGCTGAGATTGGAAGTAGGAAATAGGGAAGTAAATAATCCTTCTCTGGGGCCTGCTGTCTATTCAGAGAGAAGATGAAGAGGATAAATTCCTTGTCTTCTCTATCAAGACCAGCCGAGAAAGAAAATAAAATTGTCAATGTTGACTTGATTTTACTTATTCTACAACGTGAATGTGACTACATAAGCCTTGCATGAGCCACAGCTCCATTTTACAGAGCTCATCTGTATACCACCCACCAATGTGTGTGATCACAAAATGGACACAAAAGGCGATTAAGCAGAGACTGGGAGAATGGACTTGAGCCACAAACCATCCATCTGGAGCTGGCTTCAGGCTGCTTCTTTCTTTACTTTGAAATTGATTCAATCCATGGCTGCTTTTCTGAAGTGAATTTGTGTTTGATAGAATGCACAATAGACCTTATGCACTACCACCATCACTCTCCTGCCTCAGCTCGTTTGCACTCTTTTAACCAATGGCTATGTGTGGGATTCAAGACCTCAGCACTCAGAAGGGATTTCTGTGATGTGGCCAAGAATTTAATTCCAGATCCATACCTCACCAGTCACAGCATGCAATGTTTTCCCACTCATCCACCTGCTCTGATTCCACTGGTACTCTAGATTGAGCTCCACCAAAGTCTTTCCCACCTCAGGATCTTCTCACATGCTAATCGCCCCAACCCAAAACCCTTCTACTTCATTTACTCCTATTTACCCTTAAAGTGTCAACTCAAATATGACTTCCCTAATCCCCTAGACTGTCAGATTTCCCAATTTTTCTCTTTCCCACTAAAATGACCTTTTCTTTCATGGCACTATACTTTTATATTGGGGTTTTGTCTCCCAACTCCATAAAGGCAGGGACTATGTCAGTTTTGTTCACCCTTGTTTAAACAGTATATAGAACATTACCAAGAAGACATGGGGGGGAAAGTATAGAAATTTATACTTTTATACTATTATTTAATGAAATAAATAATACTATTTATTATTTAATTGTGAAATAAAAATTTATACTATTATTTAATGAAATAAATAATAAATGAATATATCCATATCAAATTAAGTTAAACTATTCAAGAACAGTATTTGCTGATATTGACATCATCCTTAAGAAAATATGTTAGACCACTTCCCCCGAAGTCTCTGTTCTTTGATTCTTATTCCTCCCAAATCACAAATATACTGTTACTTCAAGAAATGCTGGCAGCAATCTTATGCCACATCCTGCTTTCTGCCTCAATCACCTTTAATTCTGTTTTCAACTTCCAAATCAAAACCTTATTCCCCGCTACAACTTACCACTGCAAATGCTTATGCTATTTTATTTAATTTTGCAAACCAAGGAATCAATAAAATATATTGATAACATAATTCCATTGTACCTTGCAATTGGGCCATCAGCTGATACTAAACCAATTAATATTGAACTCCATGTATTCTCATTTGATCTAATAGTTACATGTGGTATTTACAAAGTCGATTATTCAGCAATAAAATGCCCAGAATTATTTTATCTATTTTTGACCTTTCTGGTTCCAAGCAATCTTTCCCCCCCGCACACTTTGAAATATTAACTATAAAGCCTTTTACCAAACTGTACTCTGTGTGTGGTATGATATGTAAGGTTATGGATAAGTGTTATTATTTTAAGCCCCTCTTCTTACTAATAGATGAGTAAACATGATCTATTACAGTGGTTCTCAACCTTCTGGCCCTTTAAATACAGTTCCTCATGTTGTGACCCAACCATAAACTTATTTTCATTGCTACTTCATAACTGTAATGTTGCTGCTGTTATGAATCATAATGTAAATATCTGATATGCAGGATGGTCTTAGGCGACCCTTGTGAAAGGGTCGTTCAACTGCCAAAGGGGTTGAGACCCACAGGTTGAGAACTGCTGACCTATTAGCTAGTCTGCAAATGTTTAACATTGGTTAAAAAATATCTTATTTTAGTTTAACAGAATTTCACATACCTGACTTAAAGATGAGTTAATACAATCCACCAACAGAGGCATTTTAAAGTCTTCATGTGGCGTACATTTACCATCACAAAATATAGCATAATCTGACAAACTGAAACCCCAGTAAGACCAGTGAGCGATTTGTATTCAAGCTTCTTATGAATGCTGAAAATAGACTTTTTTCTCTGCTGCTCAGTGATAGGAAAATTCAATTTCATTTGGGGTTAATGCTTCCTTGATTTGATGTGGACAGAATTTTGCTTCCCTCGGTTCTTTACTTGCACCAAGAGAAACTACATCCCAGGGAACATTTTAGGAAGACTGTTAAGATTACATGGCACAATGTATACGATATGTTTCTTCCTAGTATATTGTTATCAATCACTAAATTACCTTCAGCCTGAACAAGAAAGAAAGAACAAAATGGGGGAATCTGTTTCGTGCAGGGAACCGCTTCTAAAATTACTTTAAGAACTGTCCACCTGAAATGAATCATTAGATGAGCTTTGTATTTTGCACATTTCACAATGGTTAGGATGATGTAACATGGGCAATTACACATAAGCAGCTAGAAACTTGTCGTCCAAAATAGCTACAGCACAGCTGAGGTTTACTCTGGGTCTGTGGTTTATAGCAAAGCAACAACCTGCCCTACACACGAAAGCCACTACAAATTTAAAGGAAACTCTGAGCTGTATTTTGATGTCATTTTAATTGTACGTGCATGAATTATAGCTCTATAAGCTAGAAAAGGGAAACATCAGCCTATACTTAAATGAACATAAAGAGGTTAGATCCTCAAATGCTAACTTCATGGGGAAAAATATCTAGTTATTTAAAAAAAAACTGATACATCAGAGCTATGCACAACCTGATTAGAAAATAGTGGCACCCAGCTACTTATTAGTTTATTGGTGGCAATAAGTCACTTAGAGTGAGACCTTGTTTGCCAGGTTTCACACATTTCATTCAGGTTAAATACTATAATAGAAAATCAAGCTTTTGTTCTCCCTTCCCACTCCTAGCCAGTCGCCTGGCCTTTCGCTAAAATCTTCCAAAGTATAACCTGGCCCCCAAGTAGCGAAAGTGAATTGAATCCTCTACCCTACTTCTGTACATTCCATCCCCAAATTGAGAAAAGTGTAAAAGATCCCTAGATAAGAGACACCAGGAGCTGGTTTCCTGCTGGAAGAAAGGCGTGTCTGGGACAGAGCACAGTGCTGGGAATGTGAGCTCAAAAGTTCCTCACCATGAACTGGCTATTAAAATTCATTTGTAAGTCAGTTGCATGAAAGAAAAAAGAAAAACCAGTGGCCCTGAAACAGAGCCCAGGTCTGCGGAAGCAGCAGGTCATAGGAGAAGAAAGGCTTGGGGCAGTACTTATTAAAGTGCAGGTCACAACCTCAAGCCAGTGGTCCATGAAATTGCCATCTCCAGAGCTTCCTAGTTAATGGAGATGCCCAGCACAGATTCAAGCAGGAGAAAGGTTGAAAAATGCCAGATTAAGACCTGAATTGATATCCACTGACTCTGGAAAGAAAATACAAGGGGATAACATAAGAGAAGAGCTTTTTGTCTCCCACCAGCACCTCTAGCTAACTTTGATGTACTAGTATGTAGGACCTTCTCCAACTTCACTTTATTAGCATGAGTATGCTAATAAAGAACAATGAAAAATCTTGAATGAACCAATAATGAAAAAAAAAAAACTATTATCATGTAAAGGATTATTCATGCAACTAAAAGCAAAAAAAAAAAAAAGGTATGCTGGGTTGGAATTTATTTTAATAATTAAGTAGGGAAATTATTCTAAAGGAACAATCAGAGATCACAATGAGATTTATGCACAGGGATACCCATAATGGTCTTATTTATAATAAGACAAAAATTTAAACAGCTTGAAAGGTCAACATTAGAGATTATTTTAGTAAAATTAATCCTATCTTTAGAACAGAAAACAATTTAACCACTAAAATATCTTGCTTATGGCCCTAACCGGTTTGGCTCAGTGGATAGAGCATTGGCCTGCAGACTAAAAGGTCTCAAGTTCGATCCCGGTTTGGTTGCAGGCACATCCCCAGTAGGAGTTGTGCAAGAGGCAACTGATCGATGTTTCTCTCTCATTGATGTTTCTAACTCTCTATCCCTCTCCCTTCCTCTCTGAAAAAAATCAATAAAATATATTTAAATGATTGGATCTTTCCCATCTTTTAAAAAAATCTTGCTTATAAATATATGTTAATGACATAGAAATAATCTTATGATATAATGTAAAGATGAAAAAAGAAACAAAATCTCAACTAAAATAATTCCAATTTTTAAAACAGTAAAAATTTGGAAGTTCTCTTCATTAATTCAATAACTTTTATTGAATACCTATTTTGTTCCATGGTAGTTGTCCCTTAGTAGTGGAATTATGGATGATTTCCCAACTTCTTCAAATATTTCTGTACTTTTCTATCTTTTTCACAATAGAAGTTAATTAATTTTATAATAAATAACCAATAATTTAAAAAAAAAAGACACTAGGAATCAGCCTACTTTTCCCCCAGGCAGCAACAGGTTTCTTAATAATTATCAAGTAAAAGTCAGATAGTATACTACATTCACTCAGGACACTAACAGATGTGCCTTCAAAGGTATCAAGCCATTGAGGTTCCCATTTCTTGCAGGGGAGTTTTATAATATCTCTTTCACCCTAGGTGGCTCAATCTCCCACATAAGGGCACTGGTAAATAAGAATATCTCAGCCACAACATCTAATCAATTCTTTGCTGGGGTCCTACGCAATAGCATCCAAGGAAAATGGAGGGAAGGGAGAAGTTCAAATCTTCAGGCCTATCCAGGGCCCATAAGCAAGTTCAGAATCACCTTTACTCACATTTTATATAGCAGCATGTACCAAACCCCCACTCACTGGCAACTGTCAATAGGCTCAGAATTCAATAAGCAAAACTCTTTGCTTTTAATCTTCTTATCACTTTACAGCATTTTATACTCACTTTAATGGTTATATGAATTTGCATAGTATTACATTTCATTTTTCCCAGCTAGAACACTATGTTTTATCACATTACATTACTTTTCTTTCAAATCCTGGCTTAAAATCAATTAAATATTTAATTTTCTGGAAATTCTTTTCTTAATTCGAACAAACTCATCTTTGAGCCATACAAAGAGAAAGTGTGAATCTTAAGTAGCTTCATAATCAAGTTTCAAGCATTCTCAATATTTCTTTAAATGAGGACTTTTACATTAAAAAACTGAGAAAAGAGGAGGTTGGAGGGAAGGTAGTGGTGTTTCCCTTAATTTTGAGTCCCTTCCTTTTGTGCTCACACACATAAAAAGCAACAGATATTTATTTTTATCAAATACTTCATGTAATAGCATATAATTCCAATTGAAATTCATCTAGTCAAATGATTTCACACATAATAAATACAGTCCTACTGAAGGCCACAGTCTCCATTTATCCAAGGGACAGACTACAGAATTAGGCTGCACATGTTTTCGGTAGCACACGAACACTTCGTCTACAATCAAGGTGACATTGCACAGACAACATTCTCATCTATTAGCTATGGAATGGGAGTGAAGCATCTGTTTTTTTTTAATTATAATTTTCTTTACAATATCTAAATAGTTCTGATATCTACACAGAACCACTGAATAAACATTTTGCATTTAAGTACAGTACTTAGTATGTGAGAGGTTTATACAGCATTATACAGCCATCAATTAAAGTGTCCCAAAGGATGCTGGTTTTTGTACTTAGGCTGTTCAAAGTTAAACTACTAGATGGGGAGGTAATCAAATAAATGTTTTTTCTTAATAAGGATTGAAAGCAGTCCATTTTGTTTGTAGGAGGGAGGGACAGTGCATTTAGTCAAGGCTGAATTTGAAATATTAAGCTTCTCAATGACTGCCAACTCATTCACTGCCTCTTTTTGTTGTTGTTGTTCCAAATTGTCGGAGATATTGTACACCTCAGAGCCAAAAAGTTCAAACATGAAATCAAATGTTAAGAAATGTTAAAAAGGTCTTTCTTCAAATTGCCTATTTGGGCCTAAAAAGGGCACTGAAAAAAATATATTTTGCCAAATTGGCCTTTAGAGAAAGCCTGTATCATTTTTATAATATTAAAAATATGTACAGATTATAGTCAAATGTTGCTATTTTAAAATTTCTCCATTCTAAAAATAAAATTTGTGGACCAGATGCCTAACACTGGTGAGATAAATCTAGTTTTATGAGGGTATACATATGGGCAAGAGGAGTGAAGAAGGAAAAATATGTTTCATAGCATTATTTCTAGCATTTAAAAAGTAAAGTGTAAAGAAAAGGAATATTTTTAAATGCAAATCTTCATACCTGTTATCATCTGAGTGAGAGCACCAAAAAAGGAAAATAAGAAGAAAAATTTAGAAGGTATGATCTGATTGAAAAATGAAAATAAATAATAATTTATAATACTGCCTATGACACATCTACATCTTTTGCCATTAATATGGACTATATAGTATAATAGTTAACTTCTTTAAATAACTATTTTTCTTATCTAAAAAATAATACATGTTTGATGTAGACAATTTGGGAAATTAGAAAGTATATTAAAAAGTAAAAATCACCTGATTTCCTGAGACCTGAAATAATTAATAATGCTTAGGTAGTTTCCTTTCATTGTTCGTGTGTGTGTGTGTGTGTGTGTGTGTGTACATATATATATGTGTGTGTATATATATATATATATATATATATATGTATATATTAAACAATTGGAATCAATCTACACATGCCGTTTTGTCTACTGAATTTTTCAATTAATGTATGCTATACCATGAGTGTATACCATTAAATATTCCTCAAAATATTATTTTAATGGCTTCATGGTAGTCTAGCAATATATGCAACATAAAAATTGTCATTCACATATCGATGATATTTAGAATGTTTCCAGTATTTTATGTCTATAAATTATGCTGAGATTAACACCCTTGGACATGAATTTCTAAGCAAATCTAAAATTATTTCCTTAAAATAACTTCCAGAGGAAGAAATGCTAGATATTTTAGGGTTTTTAATGTATGTTTACAAATTACCTCCAAGAAATAGTATATCAATTTCAATTATATCAATTATACTCCATATAACTGTGTATAATAATCACACCCTTATCAATGCTTAGTATATTTTCGAAAACTTTCCTAATTTGATAAGTTAGAAAATGACAACTTGCATATAAAATTGTTGTCTGTGGTTTTCCTGAGGTAAAGGATTAGTGAGGTGAGAGTTGTGGAGACTTCTATTTTATACACTCCTGTATTGCTTGAATTTTTAATAAGAATATATAGTGTTTATAATTAAAAGTTAATGTCATTCCACTCCCATTATTCAATTACTAAGATTATAATATTTTCATATCTACTGGTCATTTCTAAAGCTTCTTTACAAATTATTTATTTGTGACCATTTCATTATTTTTATATTGTGGTTATTTGTCTTATTTATTTAATTGTAAGAACTCTTTCTATAGTAAGGGTGTTGCTTAAATGTCTCCTTACCCAAGATGTCATTCCTGACCTTCCTAGAGAATCCTCATTCCCAGGAGAACATATATCCTTATCCACCTAACATATTATATATTTATTTGCTTGTTGTTTGTGCCCATAAAAATATACACTCAGTGGATCCAAGAACTTTGTTTTATTCACTGTTGTAGCCCCAGCACCTTAAATACTGACTAGCACATAGTAATAAGTACCCTATAATTATATGTAAAATTAATAAATATAGGTTCTTTGCCTGTTATTGTTTATTTTTTTACTTAGCTTATGATATTTTTGGACATACAGACTTTTTAAAATTTGATATAGTCAAAGCTGCTGGAGGGTTGTTGTTTTTGTGTGTGTGTGTGTGTGTGTGTGTGTGTTTTGCACTCACTTCTGTTTCTTTCATACCTCTAAAGTTTTATTCAATTTTAAGATTAGATGAATCTTATGTTTTCATTTAATAATTTTATTATTTGAGTTTTCATCTTAAAGTTTTAGCTCTTAATCCATGTTGAATTTATATTCTCGTATAATGGAAAATAAAAAACATACTTTTTCCAATTGTTAATCAATTACATGGCATCACTTAGTGAATAATCCTTACTTTATCCATTTATTTTGTTTTTTAATATGTTTTTATTTATTTCAGAGAGAGGAAGCAAGAGGGAGAGAGGGATAGAAACATCAATGATGAGAAAGAATCATCCATAGGCTCCCTCCTGCATGACTCCCACTGGAGATCGAGCCCACAACCCAGGCATGTGCCCTGACTGGGAATCAAACTGAAATCTCCTGGTTCAGGGGTCAATGTTCACCCACTGAGCCACGCCAGCAGGGCTGATTTTGTTTTTTAAAATATGTTTAACCTCTTGTCTCTTCAGTGGCAATATAAGCTATGGAGGTAGGTACTGCTTATACTTTCTCTATATTCTTCAGACCTGAGTTAGGGTTGGTCAATAAATAATTATCTACAAATATTTAGTAGATCGGTGAGTGGATGAATATTTTCAAGCCAACATATTTTTCCTTGAAAAGAGACCCACTACTAAACAATAAGTCCATTCACTAAAGTCTAGAGGCAAAGCATCATAGAGAACTAGGCCCTACCTAGAATAAATTAATACCCTTTAAGTGCACAGAACCATAACCACAGTAGAAACTCATCAGTAACAAAACATAATTAATAACTCCTGACACTATACAAAAATAATTACACAGAATTAGCCCTATCTATAAGGTGTCCCTGAAAAATATTCTTTATGAGTCTTAAAAGTAAAACAGAACTTCCCAAGAGCTCCCCAACTGACCTTCCTTTGCCTGAAAGAAGTTTACTTCCTGAAAGAAATAGATTGCTTTGTTATAGACAGTGCCCCAAGTCCTACTAAATGCAATCTGTCAGCCTCCAATATGCATTGAATTTAATAATCCTGGAATCAAGTCTATGTTAAAAGAAAATCTACCTCATTTTGTTTCTCAAGCAAAACCCCAAGTGCCCCATATATATCGATTCAATAGGGCTCACTTAGCCTCCTATGGCTTGAAATTAAAAATAAGATGCACACAAAAGTGCACATTTTTATTCAATTCTGACGTTTTGCTGAATATCTATAGCAAACAGCAAATGAGCAAGGCCATTGTAAACTGCCTCTCATGCCAACAAATGCCACTAAGAGGATGACAATCAGTGAAATATATCTTTAAGCACAAATAGTAGCTAAAATATTTATCTCTGTTGCAAGGTATTAAAAAGAAAACTTTCAAAGTGAAAGCTCCAAGCAATTGAATTAGAAGTTGCATAATTTGGTTAGACTGACCTTAGAATAGAATAAAAAAAACTGCTTATTTCCATAATGTTGGCCTTCAACAGTATGAAAGGTTAGATAATTTATCATGATGTACAAAATAGTTCTCAAGAATATCTAACTTAAAAAGGAGATCTTGGTGACTTCCAGCTCTGTGAATTTTAAGGTCATGTGATAATCAACATAATCTATATTTAAGTGAATTTGTGTTCTTCTGAAAGGTCTGGTTTGCCAGACAAGGGGAGTGTATCTCCAAATCATCTCTAGAACAAGTGCAGACTAACTGAAGCAAGGTTAGTATAGTCATTGCTGCCTTTATAACAAAACTCACATTAGGCATGGAGACCTAGTTGAATGGGGAGGTTACTGAGTTTTGATGTACACACTCACAACTCACATTAGACACAGAATATGTCACTCTCATTTAAAAGTTATTGTGTTACCTATCTTAACTAAGTTCCTTACCTTTAATACCTACAGAGCACACACTGTCATTACATGGACTCAAACCTTAATGCTGTATAAAGACCCTCAAGCCAACACTGCAAAATTCACAAAATTACACTCAGAGTTGCAAGAGAACTTGGAAATCCCCTGAATAATCTCCTCAAATAAACGTTGCAGAATTAGTACAATTTAGCATCCATTTAGTTTTTGGTTTTTTTTAGAATCCTTGTTGCCCTGAAATCCGATTTCCTTAATAATAATAGCTTTCAATAAACTAAAGCTCATTTTTTATGAGGTTCTTAATTCTTTTGTGTGTGTGTGCATGTGCGTGTGTGTGTGTGACATCTTCCCTTATTCCAGAATTACAGACTTCTAGATTGTTATCTTTGGGGATACAATGACTCAGGATCACTCACACATTAGAGATAACTGTTCTGATGGAGCTTGTTAGGGTCAAAGAGTGAGGAAAGCAAGGTATTACAAGCATCACAAGTATTTTTTTATCCCATGAGCCACCAAATCTGACACCATTCACAGCCACAAACCTTTGCAGTTCCAGTTTTTCTCCACCTTCCGTGATCTCTTCTTGAGGTGCCAGATGATCAGATGTGCAAAGACCAAGACCCCTGATGCCATTTCAGTAATTCCCAGTGCCATAGTATTTATGGCTTACCAGTTTTATAAGATTTTGCTCTTTGAGGCCACTATACAATGTATAGTTTGTGCAAAAGAAGTTTAGTTTTATTTCCACTGCAGGTATTACCTTATTGTATTTCTTACTGCAACAACACACACATCTTTTTTCCATTTCTAAAGAATTACCAGTAGAGGTAAAATTAGAAAAAAAGTGACCTGGAGGTGTAAGGGAACACACATCCCATTAGCAAGTTCACAAGCCACACAGAAAATTGGTGTTTAATATGTACCATTTGAGATTTTTTTTCTAAAGAGCCACAACTACCATAAATTGTTTAGCAATTAAAAAATCAGGCAAAACCCCATTATGAAAAAGCCATTATTTAATATTAATGTCATCATGTTCTCTCCCCTACGCTCTTAGGAACAAACATTGCCATTAGTGCACTCCATCACTCAAAAGTCCATACTTGAGAAAATGGAAATGAACTAATTAAAGAAATGACCAGTACAGCAAGATCATAGTCAATGCCAGGTTTCTGAGTGCAGCACAGAGGATGAAATCAGTCTTCCAACAAGCCGTTCACCATTACCTATAGCCAGATGCCTCTGTTTGTCCCTGCATTTCCAGAGCCGTCTCCCTCAAACATGTCAAGTTTCACATATGAATATTCAATTACAGACATCTTTCATTGTAAAAATAAAAGATAGAGAGAAGAGAGAGAGAGAGAGAGAGAGAGAGAGAGATGCTTAAAGTTAAGCCCATGACTCTAAATGCAGTCCAATACAGTCTCCCTACTCATGCATCTCACTTAGAAAAGACATGGTTTATAGCAGAATACCTGTAAATATAGGCAACCCAAACCAAATTTCCTCAAGCCAAGTGAATTAAAGAGGAAGATAAAGGCTTGAAATAAAATTATGCCCTAAAGAGACAAAAGAGAAACTGAGCTTCAGAAAAAAATATGTCCAATAAATTAAAATTACCTATAAGTTTTTCTGAAGCTGAATTTTATGCACACAAATAAATAATTATTTGGCTGCCCACTACTCAACTAAAAATAGTCCCATGAGATTTATCCCTGCACTTTATCAAATTGGGGTGCCTTAGCCTCACATTTATGGAGATCACTCCCTGCTGTGAATAGGCTAATAAGTTTTTCCTTATGGAGACAACCAGTTGGGTGTCAAAGTTGGAGAAGAGGGTTCTGAAGACCTAAGCTCACAGACTGTGTAGCATAAGGCCAGCCCCTGAAGGCTCCATCACCACAGAGGCAGAGGCAGAATGAATGGGTGAGAGATGCAAATAATGTCCTTTCTCTCTCTCTCTCTCTCTCTCTCTCTCTCTCTCTCTCTCTCTCTCTCTCTCTCTCTCTCTCTCTCCCTCTCCCCCCAAAGGGAGAATCTGCCCCTTAGATTGACTTTATCTTCTTGCCAACTTACACAGGGAATTCATTTTATTCAGAAGAGCAAACTACACCCTCTGAGAATAGGTGCCCTTCATGCTCTGAAAATCAGATTTAGGAGTGAAAATAATCCAGGAAGCAGAGACTGCCAAGGCCAGTGCTGGTGGTAGTGAGTGAGAGCATTTTGTCACAGAACAGCGGAAAGATGGGCCCCTATGGGAGAAGCTTAAAACTGGCCACCCTGGCATCCAGAGACTTAATGGAGCATCCGAAGACTATGCACATCAAGGCAAGTGCTTAAGCATCCCACATGAAGAAACCCTGGTGCTAGTCCATGAACACAGTTCAGGGAGAATGCAAGTCTCACACTAAGCTCCCTGTCTACTTCAATTTCAAATAGTCTGCTCAAAACTCAAGACAACTGCTCCTAACACCTGTATGTCTGTCAACCTGTCAAACTCTCACTCTGATTTTTTTTTACTTCTGAAAAGTAATTTTCTTCCTCCCCAAATGCTGAATTTAAAGGAAGTCTAAGAGAGCTCTTTCATTTTCCAAAGTAATTCCAGGGATCTACTCAATTCAGGAAGCCCTTATTGATTTGGGGATTTTCAAGTGGTAGCTATCTCTTTCAGAAGCAAGTGCAACAGGCTCAGACAAAAAACACCCAAACATCCCTGTTGTGATTCTGTTTCTCCAGCCACAGACATACAAAATGTAAAAGGAGTAGAATAATATGGGAGTAGGGCAGCTGTAACCTTCTATTTGATTTTTTTAATCTGGAACAAATATGAAACGTCTTATATTTGGGAGATATGTATCTGTTTTCTCTGGACTCCATGTATTTTAAATATTACATAATTAAATGTTTTTCTAATTAAGTGAGGTTCAAAAAGGAAAGCTAAATAGTGAGAATCCAAGGAAATAGTGAATTAGCCCACCTTCAATAGGTTTTGTAAATCTTGCCAAGAGAGAAATCTCACTTTAAGCAAACAAGGTATGTGAAAATCCAGACTTCCTTATAATGGAAATTAGTCAGGAGTTGATTATCCCCATTACACAAGGGCTCTTTCTTTTGCAAAAGAATCCACCACAGGGTTCCTATAAATATGGATTACCACCAATATGGTTAACATGGGGGGGTCTAATTTATAAAACAAACACTCGATTGCTGCACAGCTTTTCAGGAACACACTAGGATTCAACAGTCCTCCTGTGGAACCCAATTTCTGTTATGTGACAGAAAACACTTTAAAGTTTCACCGAAGGAACGTCTGTCAAGCAAAATGGAGTCCAGTTGTGTGCCTGGATGAGTCATTTGCCTTTTCTCTAATTCCATTTTCATGCTTATAAAGTGGAAATACTGGTCCATTCTGATACCTTTTCCAGGAGTTCTATGAAGCAATGTGGTCCTAGTCAATACGTTTAAGCAAAATGCTGAATAATAGCAAATGATGTTTCCGAATGGGAGTCCAAGTTGCTGGACCTGGAAAAGCTGTTCTTCACATAGCTTCAGTACTTTCCTCACCATTCCATGGGGGGACCTAGGGAGGCACTTGCAGCCTGGCTACACCCACTGGAAACAGAGTGACCCTCATCATACAGCCCACACAAAAACCACTCGTAACTACACAACAGCCAAAGAGGAAATGTAACTTGAAGAGCATTTCCCTCTACAAACAACTGATCCTCTGGGACTTTCACTTCAAGCCTCTCAATTGTTCAAAGTAAATGAGGCTCACATTAAAGGCCAGCCAGTCACACAGCAAGAAATCAAGCTCCTCTCAATGGGGGGAAATGGCTGCTCCAGAGCCAGTCTCCCTCCTCTCACACACAGGTCTCTTGTACAAATAACTTCATTTACCCACATCTGAGACACTTGATCCCTGCCAAACTTGGCCTTCCCTAAGCCCTGGAAACTGAGATACACATGCAGACGGTTCAACATATGAAACTCCAGGAAGATGCCTCAGATCCACTGCAGTGTCATAATTGAAAGATTCCAGCTTTGCCAAGAGGTGACTTTATACTTTGTAGTCCCCTTAATTCCTAACAAGTGATACCCAACCTCCTAGTTTCAGCCTTTGGGAAGAGTTTACTAAAGTCACAGCAAAGACTAGGGCAATGTTAGAGAGGCAAATGTCTATGGGTCCTCTCACTTTATAAGTCTGAATGACAATCAGAGAAAAACCAGGTGCAGCCCCAGGGACCCAAAACAGGTGGTCCTCTGATAAGAGGAATTCGAAAGCCTCAGAGCCCTCTATGAAAAATGTCCTACCTCCAGTCCCCTAGGGAAAGAAATCTCAGGATCATTAGCAAGCCTCTGGCTGAGCTCAACTTCAGTGAAGGCGTATGGGGAGAGAGATGATCTCTAAGGTAACCAGTTAATTGCCAATAAGGAATGGTAATAATAAATTAGCAAATACTAATGTAAACTAACTGAGTTCTGTGGCAGTTGCATGGAGACGACAGAAGAACGGTTTATTCTGGAACACATCTTGCAAGCGGATTCCCACTGGGAAACACACTACCGGGGCTAGATTTCTAACTGGATAATAAGGTACAATATAGGCAATGGGTGGCCCTAAAATGTCTTGGTAGAAGAAGAGCCATCAATTTTTTAAATTAAATTTATTGGGGTAACACTTGTTAGTAACATTATATAAATTTCAGGTGTACAACTTTATATTACAACATCTCTATACTGCATTGTGTGCTCACCACGCAAAGTGTAAAAGAAAATTGGACTAAACAGTTTTGAAAAGGCGTATTCCATTGTTTCTTTCTGCAGCCTAGGGCTTACTTTTGACTCTTAGGAGTAAAACTTAGATGGTTCTAAAACTCTGTCATAACCAAGAAAGTAAAGTAAAAAGACACTCACTGAAGTGTTTTATTGGTTTTAATAGAAGTAGTGTTTTGTGCTATTTTCTTGATATCCAAGCCAGCCTCAATATATCCATTCATTTTCTAGTGATTTCTGAATCTATTATCTGATAAGTTTGTGGCTGCTTTTCTAGTTTCTTAGCCTAGAGTTTCACTCAAATCACTGCAAATCCCTAACTTTAAAACTCTGTTTTAGGGACCAAAGCATACTGAGCTATATTTTTCTTCTTACTTTCTTCAAAGCTTAATTGGTGCTTTAGTTTCATTACTTGCACTAAGATAACATGCATTGAGACTTTCAGTAGGATAATTGGAAGCATTCAATTCAGCCTGTCACATACATCCTTGTGCTGCAAACTCTCCCACTGCTACTACACTGCTATTTATGAAACTGTTTGGTGAGTGACCATAGCAGAGCATGCATACACCCTTAGAAAGTCTCATATCAAAGATGTTGCTGTTTGCTAGCAAAAGGTAGAAAAACAGAAAGAGAGAATTCAAGATTCAGTTTGAAACTAAAATTTAAATCCCTATACACCTATGGTTAGAATTCTGGAATCTCTTGTCCGCTATCACTCTCTTAGTGCTGTCAATCTAGAAATACTTAAAATTAGAAAACTAAAATTTTAAATGCCTCATCAAAGAGACTGGGTGTTTGAGTCATTTCACTCTTTATGAAGGCAGGAAAAGGTCCCACCCAGTTTCCTTTACCAGTGGAAGAAATGAACTGCACTTTTTTTTTCTCCAGCAATGACCACAGCCTGGGTGACAAAAAGGGGAAAACAGGAATGCTGATGTACAAAGAAGTTACACTTTCCAGCAATCCAGAGAGGCCCAGTAGACATACTTCTGTTCCATAGATTGAAATTACAAGTTGTTTGCCATATTAAGAAGCCTCTAAAAAATTTGAATATTTTTAGAAAAATCTTAGCAAACTGACAAACCTACTTTCTTCTCCATTCTTTTTTAAACCTCCCTTTCCCTCTCTTTACCCTCCACACCATACACACACATACACACACATTCAATTACACATATACTCAATCTATGGACCAAATAAACCAGAAGGCCAATGAATGAATCCTCACCTTTCAATGTAAAATATTTAAGAGACACCTGAACATCACTAATTCTATAAAACTTCTGTCAACAGCAAAGACATCCTCCACTTTTCCTCCTCAAATTTGTGTACAAAACCACAAAATCCATATAACATATTTCTTCGCCATCATCAGGGAACTGGTAAATAATGATATACAATCTGGGCCAGATTATTTCTGTAATACTAAAGGTTAACCTTCAGTTTTCCAGATTGATGTTCCATTCCCTTTACCTTACCTACCTAACGGCATTTAAAGTCACATTGTTGATTTCTATAGCCAATAGTGCTCAGATGTGTTCACATTTGCACACTAATGCAAAAGATACTCCCAAATCAGCACCAAACTTTGAGAGCTCAACAGTAAATCCACATATAAATTATGAGCAGGTCTAGCATGGAAGGAGGAGAATGGGAATACTAAGGAGCCTACAAAGTAGAAACACTTGTATTTCTTGCAGCAAAATATAGTGGCTGTTCTTAGATCCCCAAGTAGACTAAGAACTTTGTAAGGGAAACATCTACACCTTATATTTATTTGGGATCTTTGTGGTACCTGCCACACAACTGAGCACACCATAGATATTCAAACAATGCTAATCAATTTGCTCTAATACCAAGGTTATAAACTACAAAGTGTGATGGAGTTCTGTGAGGAAAATTCTGACTCCTCTAAAATGGTATTGCTAGTAAGCCCTAAAACTGTACTGCAGCTAATGAAGGGAACAGAATGGGTTTATCACAAGGTAGATCTGCAGAGGAACCTAATGTATATTGAACTTTGGTCCCAATATGGATAATAAGAATGTAACATATGCTCAGGAAAGAGATGTTATCCTGAGTTGAAATGATTTGTTTATTTGTCTGGTCTCCAGGTAAGCTCCCTGGGGTCAAAGATCAAGTGTTTTATTTTTATATCCTAGGCAAGTAGTACAGTGCCTGGCACATTATAAGTACACAATAAATGCTACTAGGTTTAATTGATAAACAAAAAGAATGGTTTAATGAGAGAATAATGGTTTAATGAAAAAATAAGTGGCATAAGATCTAATACGAAGATTTCCATAGAATCTTATACGTATCACATTGTGGTAGTTATCACTCTGTGTTGTAATTACTTAATACATGTTTGTTTCTTAAATGAATTCATTAATTAATGAAGAAAATATAAAGAAAATGTAGGAAATACATCAGTGTATTACTATCTTAGGAAAGGTGAATCACTCCATACAAATCACCTATTTGTTTGCTTGTCTCCCCCATTTGAATGTGTATTCCTTGATATCAGAGACCATCTCTTTTATTTCTCAAACACTAGACCCTAGAGAAGACCCTTAAAAAGAGTACACACTCAAAAACTATTAGTTGAATGTATAAATCAAACATTCCTACTCTTCTATAGAGTTCACTATACCTCAATTATTCTACCTAATCCACATTGAGGGGTTTCTAGTATGAGAAGAATAAGAGAAGTGTCATTTTCCTTATGTGGGACTTTGTGACATATGCAGGTTAAATTGACTGATTCATGCATGACTATATGTGGGTCTATCCCCTTTCAGAATGAGTTTGTCAGTGGTACTCTCCAGAACCATATGTTAGAAATATACACTTAACCTCACTATGTCTAGTACATACTGTCTTGGCCCTGACTAGCCCTAGACTCTAGATCTGTGTGATTTTGTTTAATAATAAGAACATCTGGCTTTGTAGTCAGGGTTAGGATCATAATTCAGATTTTCAATGGCTTTTCTAAATAATTGGAGCAGTACTTTAATTCTGCCATAGGAGAATTTCAGAAAGACCACCAAGATTTCAGGTAAACCATGCAGACATTGTCATATGTCTCCTGCCCTCTCCAAGTATCTCAAAGACATCTAGGCTCAAACTTCTCTAGAGCCTTGAATTGATTGCCTAAGTAATCATGAATCCTTCAGGATTCAATCATTTTGTCCATCTCCACAAGCAATAGCAGTTAGCACTTGAACTCACAACCTTTTACCTCTATTGCTTATATATCCAATATCAATGCTCTAACCACACCTCTTTGTAGGTCATACCTATATAGAACCAGTCTAAATTCCTCTTTGGTTACAAGTGCCTAGGGAGTAGTCACACTTAGTTGTATAGACTATGTAACAGTGATTTTCCAATTATTGTCCTATTCGAAAAACACCTAAGTATTAGACCCTTTACATTGTGCAATATCATATTTTCCTTGGACCAACCTTACGTGGTAGATGCCCATTCTATAGATGAAGAAACAGAGACTCAGAGGGATTCCATAGCAAGAGGTGTCCCCCAGATTCAAAATCATGGTCTGTCTCATTCCACTCATAGCACTCTCTCTCGCTCTCTATTGCTGAACACTTGGTGGTCCACAAGTACATGGTGGTCCACAAGTAGTCCTCCAAAAAAGTCGATGGTCAAGTCCCTAGTACTATTCACTGATATTCACAATTGTAAATGAGCCTATCTAGCATAACACTGGATTTTCAATAAATCCTTATTTATAGATTGAAAGTATTGGTGTTTTTCTTACTATCAGAATACATCAGTTTCTTATTAAAAATGGTTATTTGGTCCCATTAATTCTGAGAAGAATTATTTTTCAGGAATCAAGAGAAGCAATTGATGCAAGTGGTCCTAAAACACTTGGCCTTTTGAAATTGATACAAATTCCATGAGACGATTTTATATGCATCATAGCCTAGGTATATCAGGCTGAATCATTTCTGAGGCAGGAAGGTGTCACTGAAACAGCATTCACCAGAGCTGTAGTTCTCTCAGTTCTCTCTCTCTCTCTCTCTCTCTCTCTCTCTCTCTCTCTCTCTCTCTCCCTCCCTCCCTCCCTCCCTCCCTCTCTCTCTCTCCTGCTCTGTGTGTCTGAACAAACTCCGTACCATCACTGGATCTCCATTTCATCATCTACTGAAGGGCAATGTGTCAAGATAACTGATTGTGAGAATCAAAGCAGACAATGGTTGAGAAGGTGCTTCATTAAATGTGGAAGTACTCTCCAAGTACACAGTATTCCAAGTATGCAGTATGGTCTTTTATTAGTGGCCTGGAAGAGGGCATGTTCCTCCCAGTGCATAAATTTTCAACCAGAGAGGGACTTAAGCAATTCACAGAAAAATAAAATCAACTTTAGAACTGTATTTATAGGGTTTTTTACCCAGCCACACACCCACCATCATCCACATTTTCAGCCTACTACCCTGAGATATTTCCATAGATGGCAAACATTGGACCATATAGTGTTTTTTAAAGAATGCTTCCATTTTAAAACATTCATTCTCAGTAAAGATAAACAGCTAATTCAAATGCATAGTTAATTCCTAAAATTTTCATTAGTAGTGATAGTTTTAAGCTCCTCATTTGTCAAACATCACCATAAGACCTATCAAGAAATGACAAAGTGGCCTTTTAATTATTTTGCTAGCCTTCTTTTTACCAGCCCATCCATATTTTTGACAAAGCAAGCATATGACCAAAGAAAAATAAAAATGGGGCTTTAAGATAAGGCTGAATCATTCTCACCCTGGGAAATTGGGCTCTGAGCATTCCAGTGTTAATCCATCTTTAACACTACATGTTGACTCTTTCTTTGCCACTTTAACTAGCTGGAAAGCATGCCCTATTTGAAACAGGTGGAGCAAACTCATATTATGCCAGAATACCAAACAGGGATTTCAAATGCATAGCCCGCTTGAACTCCCACTTCCAAAACCCACCCCCTACGAAGGCCCAATATATTGAGTTACCCTTTGCCCCAAGAAGCACTGGTAGCAGACCTTGACTATGAAAATGGGCTTAGGCAAAAAAGTTCTTTCTACTCCTGCCATTGAAGGTGCCAGTGTAGGGGCCTATGGGAAAAGCTTTGTGTAAACCTCACAGTGCCATTTAGATGCACTCACCTCAGGCAGAGGCACCCCATTGATGATCAGGTCTGGCTGCTGGGGACCCTGGCTGTTGAAAGAGTGATGATAGATGTGGTTGGCACTGGTATTGCGGGTATTCTGGTTCTCCACATTCAGGAAAGTGCTCTCAGAGCGTCGGCAGCCCAGGGGCAGTGTCTGCTGGTGGTAGTCGAAATAGTTGAGGGACGAGGTCAGGGAGGAGCAACTGACAACGTTCATCTTGTCTGTCTCCTCCACATCCCGGGGTACCAGGCGAATGTCATTCTTACTGATTTTTTTCTTCTTGCTTGATTTCTTTTGATGCCCATAGGAGTACTCAGCGATTCTATGTGACAGAAAAGGCAGGATGTATCGCTAACGCCCTCCCAAACCATGCATTGATTAATAAACATTAAGCACCCCAGAAGTTGCACCCCATCTCTGCTCCAGCTTCTTATTTGGGTGCATTACATCATCGGGTTTCTCCCTGTACTCTTTACATCAGAAAACAAGCTGAGGGCCATAAATTTTTCTTATTAAACATAATAACTGCCCAGTCCCCCCTCACCCCCCAAAAAAGTTTCTGTACTTTGGATTTGGAATTTTTTCATTGAGAGTGGCCATTTAGCAAGGATGGGGGGATGGGAAAGTCGAACCTATGGGAGAGAAAGCATGAAATGCTCAAATCTGGAGCTTCCCTGGAACCCAAAGTAACTCCTGGGTGAAAGAAGAAGCAAGTCTTAATTAAACTGAAGAAGAGGTAGAAGGAAATAAAAAAATAACCCTCTTTCCAGTTCCTCCAGACATTTTCCATATGGCCAAGACCCTTAATCAGGTTCCTCTATCATTGACCTGAGGAGTTTTGGACTGGGGTAGGAGAACAGACCCTGTGTTAACACATTCTTGGCTCCTCTCCTCCACACCCCCCTTCCCTCCGCCATATCCCTGCTCCCTTCCACTCCCCTCCCCACCCCACCTCTCCGGCAGAAATCTGATAGCCAAACCCATTTGAATGAGGGGAAATGCCTCTTTACCTCTTTCCCCTTAGGCTCACTTTCTCCTCAGCCTTTTTGTCTTGCTCCTCGCTAATGGGAGAAACCGAGATGCAATGCTGACACTTGCTGTTTTGTCCTTTTATAAAACAGCCCAGGAGACAAGTGATGGTTAAACAATTACTGCAAAGGAATTTAAAGGTTAGTGCATTCAGCATCCTTCTCCATTCAGGTGTACCTACAAGCAGCTGTGCTGCAACTGGAACATAAAGAACTCAATTTAATTAACACTGACACAGACCCAGCAACGTGCACCAAAGACACCAAGCATTAAGACTTTTCAAAAGAAATACATTAAAATGCAGCGAAATTATCAAAGTCATTTATTATTTTGCACACAATGATTCAGCCTATTGTTGGAAATTCAATTTCTGGGCAATAATCAGCAAAACAATAGGGTTAATAAATAATACAGGTTGATCTTTACAAGGGAAAGAGAGTGTCTGTATTTTCACTGGGCAAACTAATTGTCTGAATACAAAAAGAGAGCCCAATTCAAGTAGCAATTGCAGATCATCTCACAAGTGTCATAAACGAGTGCATTTGAGGAGGAGGCTCTGCAGATGCTGAGAACAAGAAACCTCTGCCTAGTACATGGAAAGACAAGCTCTTCAACTTTTGTTTTCTAAAAAGTCTGAGCACACAGGAAGATAACATATCTCCAGAGGCAAATTTTTGCTCTGTCCCTGTGATCTTCCAGGAGCTGAGCAGTTGTGTTCCCCTCACCCTATGACTTAGTTGAGGCTGGCTTGCAGTGATGGCAAGCTGATGCTACTGGGGCTTGGGAGCAGATAAAATCCTCAAGACCCCAGGATGAGGGTTGATTTTCTTTTCTAATCTGTTTACAGAATCAATGGTAAGTTCTAATCATTTTGTTTACCCATGGTGGGTACGTAAGTTTGGCAATGCCCTGTCCAATTATTCAGCTGAGGCATTCATTGGGCAGCCTTGTCTATATTGACCAATTATTTAATTAAACTGTACTTCATTAATCCCAAACCATCACAGAGAACATAACTCTTTGCAAAATTCACATGTGGGTGAAGTTGGAGAGCAGAGACTTTTTTTTTCAATTCAAATGCTCTCCTCCCTGTTTAATGATCTTCCAGGCAACCTCTAGGAAAGAACTCTCACGTCTAGCCATACATCACCAAGAGGTGGCAAAGCCTTCAATATCTTTATCACAAGCTGATTTCTTTTTCATCAAGAAAAGGGTCTTATGCATTTACTTTATGCTCAGAAAATGACTTAAAAAACGAGCCTCCTCTATCATTATGTCTATATTAATAACATTTTACAGACCCTGCCTTTTTCGCCTATAAAAATCACCACTGACACTTGCCAGTTTCAAAGGTAGAAGAGCAATATTAATTTCCATGTCTCCCATCTGAAATGACGGAGCTGAAGAAAAGAAAAGTCATGGCCATTTCAGTAGTAACAGGATTAAAGCATTTATGAGGCATTGCAGCTGCTCTTTTGTGGCACCTGATTGATATTCATGTGTGGTTAGCATTTGTCTACTAACTTGTGTAACACAGAGAATAGTAAAAGGGAAACAATAATTGCATGGCTGTTACATATTCAGGGGACTCTAATTCACAGAAGTGTGCATTTCAGATAATGTAAAATACAAATCGGACCTATTTTGACTGATTAACATGCAAGCACAAATGGCACAAATTTGAAAGCACACATACAAATTGGTTAGAAATAGCAGTATCATTCATTTCAAGAAACTAAACAAACTATTTTTTTTCAACCGTTTCGATGAGACACTGCTGGAAAAAAAATACATGTATTATCCTAAATTGGATTCTATAAATACTTAGATTTGTTCTACCCAATTGTAAGGAAGGGCTTCAGTGAGGCACTCTGATGTGCTTATCACAAAATCTTTTTTTAAAAAAACAGTATGTGTTATTTCAATTTCCACATTTCTCTCTCTCTCTCTCTCTCTCTCTCTCTCTCTCTCTCTCTCTCTCACACACACACACACACACACACACACACACACACATCCTGATCACACTTCAAAGGAGGCTGTAACATAATAGTCCATAGTGACATCCACTGGTAGGAAGCAGATCTTAATACAACAACCAGTCCACATTAGAGGAAAGCACCATCAACTCCAGAAGTTTGCTATTTTTCACAAAGCATCTGGATGCAAAGTCCTGTCCCTCAGTGGGATGTTTGGTCTGTACCCCACCAACCAACCAGATATTTGAAAACATACACATGACTACTAGACTTTACATAACCAGATGTTTGAGGACTGGATACAAAACAAGCCAAGAATATATTAAAAAAACACTAATCACTTGCTTCCCTACCCATTCCTGTTCTCTCTTCTCCCCAACTCTTCATTCCCTACCTCAGATTTCCACTCACAGGCTTTCTTTATACTTTATCTCTACAAAGTGACAGGGCAGCTATCGGCACTCCCCCTCCTTTCAGTACCTGTCTCCAAAACACTGTGCCCCTGAAATAAAGTTATAATACTTGGTGGTTCTGCTGAAAATCTCTCTCTCTCTCTCTCTCTCTCTCTCTCTCTCTCTCTCTCCCTCCCTCCCTCCCTCCCTCTCTCCCTCTCTCCCTCCTTCCCTCTCCCCACCCCGGTTTTTTTTTCTGCCACAACTTCATGGAAACAGCTGTACAATTTTTAAAATTATAATTGATTTGCTGCTCATCATCATTACGTGACAGAATCCATTGAACAGTGTATGATTATCTTCCAGCAAATTGTCAGATCAAAAGAATTGATTAAGGTGGACTGCCACAAATTACCCCCTCCAAAAAGAAGAGCTGTAGGTACCACGCATGCATTTAAGTAGGAAACAAAAGCACTGGGATTTCCACAAAGCAACACGGATACACCTTTTTCACCCAAGACAAAAAAAAAAAAAAAAAAAAAAAAAAAAAAAAAAAAAAAAAAGGAAAGAAATAAAAGTTGGCTCTACCTGCAGTTGTAGGTCCGGATTTCTTTGTTGTCTCGTTTGCACTTTATCGCCACGAAGATCATAGTGACAAAGAGGATGCCGGCAATGGAGCCCAGGGCGATAATGAAAATCAGGGACAAGTTCACTGAGCCCATTGATTCTTGGGCATCGAGAGCAGGGGACAGGTAGATTAGGATGAGTGCAGAGGCAGAGAGAGACGTCTTGCCATGGTCGTGAGCCACCACAATAAGTTCATAAGAAGCCTTGGAACTCTCGCTGAAGGTGCGAGTGGTTCTCACTTCACCATTGACCTGGTCTATTTCAAAAAAGCCACGATCTCCCTCGGTCATGTCATAGGTGACCCGGCCGTTCTCGCCCTCATCATAGTCGTCTGCTTTGACAACAGTCACCAGATAGCCTATGCCAGAGTTGCGGGGGATGTAGACTTCAGCAGTGCCATTGATCAGTGGCGGGGCTGTGATGACTGGGGTATTGTCATTGACATCGAGGATGATGACCCTAACTGTGGCGTTGCTCTGCAGGGAGGGCAGGCCACCGTCCTTGGCCAGCACCTTGAATTCGAATGCCTTGGTCTGCTCGTGGTTAAAGGATCGCAGCGCATAGATGTCACCGGAGTTGGGGTTGATGGAGACATAGGTGAAGACAGGCATGTCCCGCACCTGCGATGGCACTATCTGGTAGGAGACACTACCATTGAGACCCAGGTCGGGGTCTCGGGCAGACACAGAGAGAAGATAGGCGCCAGGTGTGTTGTTCTCCTGTACAATGACCTGGTAATAGGGCTTGGAGAAGTGCGGGTGGTTGTCGTTCTCATCAGTGATGCGTACAGTAAAGGACTTGGCACTCTGCAGCATGGGCACACCGCCGTCGCGCGCCTGGATCGTGAGGTTGTATTGATCATGTTGCTCACGGTCCAGCCGTCCATCCACCAGAATAGTGGAGAAACTCTCATACTCTTGCAGCCGAAAGGGCACGTTGCCCAGCAAACGGCACTGTACGCGCCCATTGAGGCCGGAATCTCGGTCAGACACCCTCACCAGTGCAATCACGTAGCCTGGAGGGGCGCTCTCGCTCACCTCCACCAGCTCACTATTAACTGACAGTAGGTTGATGACCGGCGGGTTGTCATTGGTGTCCAGAACGCTGACAGTGACCTTGCAGTGTGCGGGGATAGAGTTGGGCCCCAGGTCCTTGGCCTGCACATCCAGTTCGTACACATGGCCCTCTTCGTAGTCTAGGGCACCGGTGACCGTGACGAGGCCACTGTGTGGATCAATCTGGAAGAGCTCACGAGTGTGGTCATTGACGTAGCCATAGAAGGAGTAGACCACCTGGCCATTGGTGCCTTCATCTGGGTCGCTGGCATTGAGGCGGATGACGGGAGTGTTTGGAGGTGAGTTTTCTGGCACACTCACTGAATAGGTGGACTCGCCAAACACCGGGTTATTGTCATTGGAGTCAGTCACCTTAATGCTGAGGCCGACAGTGCCCAGGTGCGGCGGGTCGCCACCGTCGAGAGCAGTGATTCGAAAGCTATAGTGCGACTGTGTCTCACGGTCCAGGCTCTTCTCCACTACGAGTTCAGCAAAGCGCGAGCCATCGCCGCGCGTCTTGATCTCCAGGCCGAACAGCTCATTGGGTGTGAGCTCATAGGTCTGCACTCCGAAACTGCCAGAGTCCGGGTCATAGGCGCTGTCCAGGGGGATGCGAGTCCCCGGGCTGGCCGCCTCTGAGATCTCCAGCTCGATCTGTGCCGCGGGGAAGCTGGGTGCGTTGTCGTTCAGGTCCTTGATCTCCACCTTAATCACGCAGATCTCCATTGAGCTGGACATTACCTCAAGTGAGATAATGCATTTGGGGCTCTGGCGGCACAGCAGGTCTCGGTCGATCTTCTGCTTGGTGACCAGGAGGCCTGAGCTGGGATTGATGTCCACCAGGTGCGGAGCTGAGTTGGACACCACACGGAAGGCAGAGGCCTGTCGTGGGTCCAGCGCGAAGCCCGCCTCGCGGGCGTCCTTGGCCACGTTGGCGATCACCGTCCCGGCGCGCTGCTCCTCTTCTACCGAGTACTTTAGGTTAATGAGTGCGGCTGCTTGCGTCCATAGTACTGCCAACAGCAGCAGCACCGGCAGCAGGAGTGACTCCATGGCTGCGCGGGGCTCTGCCTGGCCTCGCCTCTCCACACCCCTCCGAGGACGACGCCGCCGGCGCTCCAGCTTTCCGCTGACTTGGGCCGCCTGTTGCGCGCGCCCCGGGGCCCTGGAGGCCTCGGGAGGAGTCCCACCCAGGGCGGCCCGGCGGCGCGCGGGTGATACCCGTGCAGGCTCCAATGCTGAGGTTTCAGGGGACTTGGCGGGGGCTTGCGGGGGGCCCGGGGACTCCAGGGGGCCGAGGGAGCACCGCGCGGCCCCGAGCCCCCACCCTCCAGCCCGGCTACTCAGTTTTCCCCCTTCAGAGTTAGCCGGGCGCGACTGGCCGCTACGGCGCAGGGCGGCGGGTCGGACCGTGTCTGAGTGGCCGGGTTGACGCACGGCTGAGTCTGGACCGCTCTTGGAGCGAAGGCGAGGAAGGTGGTGGGGATGCAGCGTGTCAGGCACTGCCCGGCCCGCCGCAGCGCACCGGCACCGGGACTAGCGAGCTCCCTGTCTGAGCACCTGGCGTACGTAAGGACCTCCCCTCAGCGCTCCTGGCTCACTGCAGAGAGGGGAGCCGCTTGGAACACGTCTTCCGGGGTTGAGGGGGGGTACACTAGCCTTTTTGAGGCGGGCTGAGAATAAAGGGGTTTCGCAGGTGGGAG
>PVJC01011821.1:0-40831 GCA_004026665.1 Murina feae | reverse complement strand
ACAGCCTAAGTGCCCATCAGCAGATGAATGGATTAGAAAACTGTGGTACATCTACACAATGGAGTACTATGCTGCTGTAAAAAGGAAGGAGTTCTTAGCATTTGCAGGAGTATGGATGGAGCTGGAGAACATAATCCTAAGTGAAATAAGCCAGTCAATGAAAGAAAAATACCACATGTCCTCACTCATCTATGGATAACAATAACCATTATAAACTGGTGAACAAAAAATAGATTCAGAGGCAGAGCAACATCAAACAGACTGTCAAATTATAGCAACAAGGACAGGGACGTTGGCGGGGGGGTAACAGATCAGCCAAGGGACTTTTGTGTGAGCATTTAAGCATAACCAATGGACACAAAACACTGGGGGGTAGGGGAGGCTGGGGGAAGGGCAGGGGGAAAAAGAGATATATGTACTAATCTTTGTAAAGCTTTATGTAATTTTAAAAAATGTAAAAAATAAATAAAAAAATAAAAAAAATAAAAAGAAACAGGAGGGATAACTTGGCTGTGATCTCCCATAAATAATGGGGTGATCCCAACCCTACACGAGGCTCCCCAGCCCAGGGTCCTAGAAGCCCTCATCACTTTTGGCTGTAAAAACCAGCGAGGATTGCAGCCGAGTGAGACAGAGGGCTGCTGGAGTTCCAGGCATTCCTCTTAAAGGGCCCATTTATGGACTTTCTAGCTTTGAGCTCCAGCACTGTGACAGTAGCTCAAAAGGTACCAGGAACATAAGAGAGGAACTGACTTATCTGGCTTTGGGAGAAACAGAATTGTCCAGTGTCAGGGCAAGGGCTGGAGAGGCATGGCAGAGGCCACTGTTCCTGTGTTGAGCCCTCCCACAACACAGTCTGTAGGCACAGGTGGGAAACAGGTCTGAATCCTCCCAACATGGCTAATACCATTTTCCCTGCCCTGGTGATTCCCTGAGACCCTGTCCTACTCAACTCTTGGGCCTGTCCAATCTACTTTAAGTAGCTTTTCCATACAAATGGCCAGTCTCAGCTTAAGCTATGAAATTTTCTAAAATTTTTCAAAGGCTCAAAAATCCCAAACAAGCAGTATCTGGCCTCGGTGTGGCCAAGCTAGGTAGCCCCAGGCTATGCATAGGCAGTGGCTGAAGTGGCCTGCATCAGAACCCCTTCTAAGAGGCCCAGAACTAACATATCTGGTGGCTGGCTTCAGACTACCCCAGAATACTACCCAGCTAGCTCTACAAATGACAAACCCAAAGAGTGGACTCAACAGGTACCAGAGTCCTGCTAAAATGAATCAGGCTCCATGAGGTTAGCCCACACACAATAGCTCATCCAATGTAGTCACAGCCATCCCTCACAGCAAGTCAGCCTGAGGATCTAGTACTTTCACTGATGTACCAACAGCACTCAAGGCTCAAGTACAACAGGAGCCACACACAACCCACACAAGGACACCCTTGAAGCACCCGGGTCAAGTGACCAGGGAGACTGTGCTACTGGGCTCCAAAGGACATCTACTACATAAGATAAATCTACCAAGAAGGAAGAAAGAGCAGAACCCACCTAATACATAAAAACAAACACAAAGAATCAGCCAAAATAAGGAGACAAAGAAACATGTCCCAAATAAAAGAACAGGACAAAACTTCAGAAAAAGAACTGAAGAAAATGTACACAAGCAATTGACCAGATTCAGAGTGGGTGTTAAAAAAAATGTAGGGGAACAGAAGATGTACTCAGTGAGAACCTTAATAAAGATATAGAAAACATAAAAATGGAAATGGAAAACATATAAAATAGCCAAACAGAAATTAAGAATACAATAACTGAAATAAAAAATACTATACAAGAAATCAATAGTAGAGTAGATGAAGGAGGGGACTGAATCAGCAATTTGGAAGACAAGATATCAATAGCCTAAAACAAAAGTCATTATCTTTTTTAAAAAAATGTATATATTTTATTGATTTTTTACAGAGAGGAAGGGAGAGGAATAGAGAGTTAGAAACATCGATGAGAGAGAAGCATCAATCACCTGCCTCCTGCACACCCCCTACTGGGGATGTGCCTGCAACCAAGGTACCTGCCCTTGACCAGAATTGAACCTGGGACCCTTAAGTCGCCAGGCCAACACTCTATCCTGTGAGCCAAACTGGGTAGGGCAAAAGTCATTATCTTAATAGATGCAAAAGAGCATTTGATAAAACCTGACATTTATGATTTTTAAAAAGATTCTTTAATAATTAGGAATATAAGGAATTTTTTTAACTTGGCAAAGATAGTAAAAGCCTTCAATAAGCATGTAATTTAACGGAGAATTTGAAAACATATCCCCTTTAAGAATGGAACCTGACTGGTATGGCTCAGTGGTTGAGCGCTGACCTATGAAGTGGGTCATGGTTCAATTCCTGGTCAGGGTATATGCCCAAATTGTGGTCTCAGTCCCCAGTGTGTGTCCTGCAGGATGTAGCTGATCAATGATTCTCTCCCATAATTGTTGTTTTTATCTCTCTCTTCCTCTCCCTTCCTCTATGAAATCAATAAAAATATATTTTTAAATAAAGAAAAGAATGGAAACAAGACAAGGATAGCCACCATCACCATTACTGCTGAATACAGTAGTGGAAGGAGGTCTTGACAACATTATAAAGAAAAGAGCAGAATAGGTAGATTCCCATCATCAAACTAGAATTACAACCAAAATATAAAGCAATCAACCTGAATAAGTAACTAAAGAGTAGCTGAAGGATTTACAGAAGAAGCCCATCCAAATTGGTAGGAGGAACAGAGACTAAAAAAGGGCTGGTCCCGAATCCTTCTGTGGTAGTTAAAAATTGGGAGGAATATCTTGGCTGCAGAGGTCCCCACTGAGGAGCAGAAGTCCCAGCCCACTCTGGCTCTCCAGCACAGGGTTCTAGTGCCAGGAAGAGAAATTCCCATAACTTTTAGCTGTGAAAACCAGGGGAGATTATGGCTTAGGAACGAGTGCTGCTGGAAATCCAGGTGTTCCTCTCAGAGGGCCATGAACAAACTAATTCACTGACAGACTATGGGGCAGTAGCTTGAAAGGCAGAAGAACTGAATTGTCTGGCTTTGAGGCAAGGGCAAGAGGGGTAGTTTCTCCCAGACAGAAGTGCTTACAGAAGCCATTGTTCTTTTGCTGAGATCTCCTTCTGTAGGCACAGGTGACACCACATCTGAGTCTCCAACAATCAGGCTAACACTGATAGCCCCATCCTGGTGATTCCTTGAGACCTCAACCCACCCAACTTGCAAGCCCACCCTAATCCCTTCCAGTGGCTTTTCTGTACAAACAGCCTATTTTGCCCAGGGCTGTGAACTTTCCTAAAAATCTTTCAAAGGTTCACAAACCCCAAACAAGCATCATCCAGCATCATGTGTGTACCATACTTCTTGTTAAGCAGCCCCAAGCCCAACACTAATAGCAATTGGCCTCAGTTCACAGCTTAGCCTCTTCCAGGAACCTCCAATCTCAGCACAAGTGGCAACCATCTGTAGATCACTTTGTAGCTCATACCAAGTGACCCTGGGTAGGATACAGGCAGAGGCTGACCTTAGCCTGCACCTCCCAAGAGGCCCCTGCACCAACACATCTGGTGGACAGCTTCAGACCACACTAGAGAACCACCAACCATCTCCACAAGTGACTCACTCCTAGGGCAGGCTGAGCAGACACCAGAGGCCTATTAGAGCAAATCCTAGTCTGTACAGTCAGCCCCTGAACAATAGGTCCTCCACTATAGTCACGGGCAGTCCTCACAACCAATTAGACCGCGGGTCAATCCCTCCCATTGATATGCCATCAGCAATCAAGACTCAACGATAATAGAAGTGCACAAACAACCCACATGAGATACACCTAGCTCAGGTGACTAGGAAGTCTGCGCCACTCAGTCCTATAGGACACCTACTACATATGGCCACTCTACAAAGACTAGGATAGCAGAACTATCTAATACATAAAAACAAACACAGGGAGGAAGCTACAATGAAAAGACAAAGAAACATCCCAAATAAAATGACAGAACTCCAGAAAAAGAACTAAATGTAATGGAGAAAAACAATCTACCAGATGCAAAGTTTAAAACACTGGTTATAAGCATGCTCATGACTCCGTGAAAACTTCAACAAAGTCAGTGGTTCTCAACCTGTGGGTCTCAATCCCTTTGGCAGTCAAACGACCCTTTCACAGGGGTCACCTAAGACCATCCTGCATATCAGATATTTACATTACGATTCAAATAGTAGCAACATAACAGTTATGAAGTAGCAACGAAAATAATTTTATGGTTGGGTCACAACATGAGGAACTGTATTTAAAGGGCCAGAAGGTTGAGAACCACTGGCTGAATAACTGATTTGAAAAACAAGGTAACAGAAAACAACTGATCAGAACAACAAAAAGAAAAAAGAATTTTAAAATATGAAGATAGTTAAAATATGAAGATTGCTGGGACAACATCAAGCATACAAAATTCACTTCACATGGGTACTAGAAGGAGAGCAGAGAAAGCCAAGAAATTGAAAATCTATTTGAAGCAATAATGACAGAAAATTTCCCTTACCTGGCAAAAGAATTAGATGTATAAGCCCAGGAAGTACAGAGAGTCCCAAAAAAGATGAACCCAAAGAGGCACACATCAAGACACAAAATGCCAAGAGTTAAATACAAAGAGAGAATCTTAAAAGCAGCATGAGCAAAGCAATTAGTTACTTACAATGAAGCTCCCCTAAAACTGACAGTTGATTTTGCAACAGAAACTTACCAGGCCAGAAGGAATTGGCATGAAATATTCAAAGTGATAAAAATCAAAGACCCACAACCAAGATACTTCTATTCAACAAAACTATCATTTAGAATCAAAGAACAGATAAAGAGCTTCCCAGAAAAGAAAAAGCTAAACGAGTTCATCACCATCAAACCAATTTACAAGAAATGTTAAAGGAACTTCTTTAAGAAGAAGAGAAAGACAGATAAAAATAATATGAACAATAAAAGGGCAATAAATACATATCTATCAACAATTATTCTAAATGTAAATGGACTAAATGCTTCAATTAAAAGACATACAGTGGCTGAATGGATAAGAAAACAAGACCCTCACATGCACTGTCTACCAGAGATCCACTTCAGATTGAAAAACACACACAGACTGAAAGTAAAGAAGTGGAAAAAAATATTTCATAAAAATAGAAATAGTTCATAAAAAATCTGGGGTAGCAATACTTAGACAAAATAGACTTTAAAACAAAGGCTATAACAAGAATCAAAGAATAACCCAGCAATTTCACTTCTAGGTATTTATCCAAAGAAACTCAAAAGGCTAATTCAAAAAGACATATGCATCCCTGTGTTCACTGCAGCATTATTTACAATATCCAAAATATGGAAGCAACCTAAGTGTCCATCAATAGATGAGTGGATAAAGAAAATGTGGTGTATATATACCTTGGAATATGACTCAGTCATAAAAAAAGAATGAAATCTTGTCATCTATAACAACATGGATGGACCAGAGGGCATTATGCTAAGTGAAATAAGACAGGAAGAGACAAATGCCATATGATTTCACTTAGATGTGGAATCTAAAAAACAAAATAAATGAACAAACAAAGCAGAAACAAAGTCATAGATACAGAGAACATTTTGATGGTTGCCAGAGGAAGGTTTGGTGAGATCAAGGAGAAAGGATTAAGAAGCACAAATTTGTAGTTACAAACCTAAAGATGGCAATTCTTGTAATGACAATTAAAATTTCATAATGGGAAAGGAGAAACTTCCTCCAAACTGGGGGAAAGGACCTAATTATATAGGAGAAAATAAAACTGAACTTTTATATCACACCATAAAGAGTGACAGATTCCATGTGGGTAAAGGCCCAAGTATAAAAGGTAAAACTATAACATTAATGGAAAACAATGTAGGAGTATCTTTATGACCTGCAATGAGAAGACTTTAAATTAAAATCCCAAAGATGAATTTTTAACATTAAAATTAAAGATTTCTTGCTCATCAAAAGAAACCATGACCCAAGTTGACAGAACAGATTTGGAAAAGATATGTATTAATACTATTTAGATAATACTCCTGAAACCAACAGGAAAAGATAAGAACTTCCACAGGAAGAAGGACAAGGGGATTACCAGGTCATTAAAATGAGAAAAGATTCAAAGGCAAGCCTATGAAGAGATGCTCTGACAGAAATTTAATCAAAACGAAAACAAAATGAGAAATCACTTGATGTGCATAGAAGCCGAGACAATACCAAGTTTCTGGCTGAAAAACTCTTATTCACTGCTGGTAGGAATAAAGGTTGGACAGCCATTCTAGAAAGCAAGATTGCCATGTGAGTAAAATTGAATATAATTTACCATCTTGTTCCTGGGTATATGTACCTAAGAAAATTCAGAAAAATACCCATAAGAGACACATATAAGATTGTCTGTGCAAAGTTACTTACTGTATTTGTGTTAGCAAATATACATATACCTTCTAACTCAGCAGTTCTGTTTAGGGTTTATATATTCCAGAAGGATTTTCATACAGATCCATGAGGGGTCTTGTATGAGGTTGTTTATATCAGACTAGAGGCCCAATGCACAAAATTCGTGCAAGGGGCTCGGCCCTCACAGCCCAGGCTACCTCAGTTGGCCCTTGCAGCCTCTCGAAGCCTCGGCCAGCCCTCACAGCCTCGGCATCTGGAAGGTCATCCAGAAGGATGTCCAGAAGGTCATTTGGCTGTTCGGTCTAATTAGCATATTAGCTCTTTATTATATAGGATAACTGTGGGAAGAAAGACGTGGGAAACTATCTAAGAGCCTACTGCTAGGGGAACAGATAGATAAATAACATGAAGGGGCACATAGAAGGTAGCAGGTCAACTTAGAAAAAGGATTGCCTAAACCAAAAATGTCAGAAGAATGAAGTTTATAGCAATGAAAAATTTAAAATATATGTTCAAAATAACACCGTTTACAAAACACACAAATAGAAGAACATCTATCAGACAGGATAGTTGGATCTGGGAGGAAAGGGAATGGGTAGTAGGCTGGCTGCCAGGCTTAGAAAACTATTCTGACCCACCACCACCCTGGGCCACGTGTTAACCTTGGTCCCTGAGTGCAATGGCTGGCAGAGAAATCCCTCTGGCTCAGGGACTGGCTGCCTGGAAATGAAAGAAAAGCATGTTGAAAAGAAAACTAATTAGAACCCCTTGTTCTGATAGATAATCACAGAGAACAATCGGGGCCTCTCAGAGAGGTGGAGAAATGAACTGTTTGGTCTTTCTAAAACCGATTTCCAGGATGATGAAGTGACAGCCTACTCCAAATAACAAGGCCGCGTTGCAAAATACAAGTAAATCATACCTACTGTAATGGAAAACTTGATTTGACTATCAAGTTCATGGAAGGTCAACAACAAAAACATCAACAATAATTGAGTTCTCACTGAATTAAAAGGTAGGAGGTAGGAGGACACAGCTCTGGGCTGAGAATGAGCAGGCCTGTGTACTATCTAAATTTGAACCTGCCATCAGCTAGACACGTATCTTGGGATAAGTCATTTAGCCCCACTTAGATTGTCTTCTCAGTGCTAAAAGGTAAAGCCAGATACTTCCAAGGTCATATGTTATACTATATTTTTCAAATGCAATTTTATTTCCTGCAGATCTTATGTTTTTGACTTCTCATTAATTAATAATTATTCATTTATTGATGCACCACTTTTTCCTACATGTATTCTAAGATAAAACCAAGGCTTTTGGTGGTTTTTATAATGTTTTGTGGGGGTTTTTTTGCTTATTTGTTTCTGCTTTTCAAAGATCACTCATTGAAAACATATCCTTCCATAGTAAAAAGCAGGGAAGTGAATATTGGCACAGTAAAATTTTTCAAAACGGTCTAAAATTTTTTAAAGTTCAAGGTGCTGAGCCACTCATTTTTCTCATATACTCTCACAAACCTGACTGAACTCTACCAATCTGTCACTCATCCTGCTGCCGGAATATACCGGCCAGCGTGGCACCTCCGGCCTTGCACTAGCTGGTCCCTCTCCCTGGAACACCGCTCTGCTGACTCCCTCCATTAGTGGGACTTCTCAGCGGAGCCCACCCTCACCTCTCTATTCACAGTTGCAACTCCCATTCCACTCTGTGATTGCCCCTTATCCACATATCACCTTCTAATATATTAGATATTTTGTGGGTGTGCTATATTTGTTGTTGCTGACTGCCTCCACCCCACACATCGTCCCATTCCTTTGAGAATATAAACTCACAGGTGGGGAGTTTTGTTAGTTTTGTTCAGTGATGTACCCAGGGACCAAGGACAGTGCCTATCACATAGTTGTCACTCACTACATGTATGGATACGATTGGATAAATAAACAAATTGAAAGGAATGATCCATTATAATTACAACATGTTCACTTAGCTCTGCTCTCTATTGCCACAGTGTTACCAGGTGCTCCCACTTTTAGTTTGCTTAGCACTTAAAAACCAAAGAAATTGTATTGCATAATCTGGGCATTGGTCTAAAATTAAATGGGGGGCGGGGGAATCCATAACAGCCCGAAGCTGCCAAGATTACGGATAGGTAGCTAGCCACTTTCAACACTGAACTGGGCAGCAATAACTCCTCCTTTCCATATTCATGTTTAATTTGAAAAGAGTCAGAAGGCAAAATCAAGTCACTTTTCTTACTATGAAAAAAAAACACACGTTTATTCAAAATTCAGTAATTTCTTAATTTTCACTTTCTTTTCCCCCAGTTAAATTCAAGTAAAATTAAATGTGATGGTTTTTAAATTTAAAAACTAGAATGCATCATGATGCAACATTTATGAAAGTGCTTCTATCCATCCATCCATCCATCCAGTGAGAACATCTACAAATATGCTTAGAGAGCTGTCCAACATGATTCACTTAATGAGACACATTTCTTAATGATAGGATTTGTGATCTTTCTTTTTGCTTTTCTGTATTCCTTGGATTCTCTATAATGAGATGCATCATTTTCATCAACACAGTAATTATTACAATATGAATGAACTGGAAATAATACTTGACCTTGAGTTATTGAAACTTAAAAACACTGGGTAGCAAAAAAGGAGAAAAACAAGTTTTACATTGCAAAGGAAGAGAGATTAAAGAAAGAAAAAGTGTGATATTTCATTATTATAAACGGTTTGAAATTACAAAATGGGTAAGTGCTGGTACCCCAGGCCATGCAGTTTTGACTCCCCTCACCCCTCGTTTTTTAGTTAATCTTCACCCAAGGATATTTTTCCATTGATTTTTAGAGAGAGTGGAAGGGAAAGGGAAAGACACACAGAGAGAAACATTGATGTGAGAGAGATACATTGATTGGTTGCCTCCCACACGGGGATTGAGCCTGCAATAGAGGCATGTGCCTCGACCGAAATCGAACCTGGGTCCCTACAGTCCATGGGCCCACACTCTATCCACTGAGTCAAATAGTCTAAGTAGGAACAAGAACTCTTGAATCATGTTAATTCCCACAAATGATTGCTCTTCACATATTCAAAATTTAAAAAATTTGCAACTACATTTTAGTCTTCAAGATCAAATACATATATTTTTAAACTGATGCACAAATTAAAGAAAACAAGCTGGCCCTGTGCTCCCTTGATACTTTCTTTGCTGCTGGTTCCTGGGCGGTAACGACTAAAGAGGGAATTCATTTAAGAAACTTCAACTGCCTATTAAAATTATAAAAGAACAGCTCAGATGGATGTAAGTTTTATAAGTCCTAAACCTGCTTAGAAGAAGGATATCAAGTAAGGAGTTGTTACAGGCATCAAAAGTACATTCCTTTGATGCGAGTTCAGCTGAGTTGGATGGCTTGGCAGTAAGACCAAAAAAATAAAAAAAGAAGAAGGTCACACAAATTTGCCAAGCGAAATTTTTCAAAGCTATGACACAACAATAATCTTAAACGTAAAAATTTTAGTCTTCTTATCAGGAACCTGTGAAGAGAGACAAAGGCAGGCTTTTTGCTGCCATCCCACAACTGGAAGGGACGATGAATGTGGTGACTGACACAATCAAGAATCAAAATAATGTGGACAGATTGATGAAATGATATCAACAAGATTTAATTTATTTTGGAATAAATGTGTCATTCTACCAAGCTTAGAAATCAGTCATGAAGACATTATTTTCCACTTGCCTTAAATGCACTTTAGGAGAAAAGGTTCAGTTGTTTTAATTGATTGCAATATGAAAAAGACAACTCAAATAACAACAAAAAACAGACAAACCACCCTTGCTGGTTTGGCTCAGTGGATGAGCATCAGCCTGTGGACATTCTGGTCCCCTTTTATGTACCTTGGTTGTGGGCACATCCCCGGTTGGGAGTGTGCAGGAGGTAGCTGATCGATGTTTCTCTCTCATCAATGTTTCTGGCTCTCTATCCCTTTCCCTTCCTCTCTGTAAAAAATCAATTTTATATATATATATATCTCAGACCAAAAAAACCCGAGTGTAATCTTGGTTCCAAATACCTAAGTTTGGATTCAGAAAGGAGGGAGATGACAGTCTCACAGAATTTACATTAGTCAGAGAACCCTTTCCAAATCAATGACCTGATTGCACATTATATGGCTAGAGAGGCAAGAAAAGCCTGAATAAAGGATCTGCCCAAAGATGTTGGCCTGCAATCACATATGAACTCAGTATGAAAGCATTTGGCATCTGCCACGGTGAACTGTGAACTCTAGCAAGGCAGAGACTATGTCTTTGTTGTTCATAGCAAGGAGCTAGCACATACCTGAGAAATCACAGCTCCCAAAAAATACCTTTTTAAGACTTTAGCTTTAAAAAGTTATGGAGCAGTTGTATTTTCTGTAGGGAATGCATTCAGAAGGTCTCACATAATGTGAGACTAACCTAGCTATGCACAGAAGCACTGACATGTAGCAAGAGCTAGGCTCAGTGGAGAATTCCACTTTGTAATTCTTGGAAAAAAATTTAATTTTCTAGGATTTGCATTATTTCAAATTTTACACCTCAAGTGAGACTTTGGTAATGAATTTTATCAAGTAATTTAAATATGCCTAAATTCACATAAAATGCACTGGCACTCTGAGGATAGTTACATTAATTCAGCAAATATTAATTGACTAGAGACCCGGTGCACAAAATTCATGCACGGAGTGTTGGTGGGGAGTGGTGATGGTGTCCCTCAGATCAACCTGCACCCTTTCCAATCAGGGACCCCTTGAGGGATGTCCGACTGCCCATTTAGGCCCGATCCCACTGGATTGGGCCTAAATGGGCAGTTGGACATCCCTTTCATAATCTAGGACTGCTGGCTCCCAACCTCTTGCCTGCCGATGGCCCCTAATGACTCCCCTGCCAGCCTGATAAATGCCTAACTGCTCCTGTGCTGGCCTGATTGCCCCCAACTGCCCTCCCCATGCCAGGACATCCCCCTCAACTGTCCTCCCCTAAAGGCCTGAGTCCCCCACAACTGCCCTCCCCAGCAGGCCTGGGTCCATCCCAACTGCCCTCACCTACAGTTCTGGGTCCCCCCCAACTGTCCTCCCTTGCAGGTCTGGATCTCCACCAATAGCCCTCCTCTGCTAGCCTGGTCACCCCCAACTGTCCACCCCAGCCAGCCTGTTCCCCCCCAACTGTCCTGCCCTTCAGGTCTGGATATCCCCAACTGCCCTCCCCTGCAGGCCTGGGTCCCTCACAACTGCTCTCCCCTGCAGGCCTGGGTCCCCCCCAACTGCCCTCCCCTGCAGGCCTGGGTCCATCCCAACTTCCCTCACCTACAGGCCTGGGTCCCCCCCCCCCGCAACTGTCCTCCCCTGCAGGCCACATCCCACACAGGGCTCACAGCCGCTGGGGTGTGGGGCCAGGTCCCCGTTCACTTCCTTCCCCAGCGGCAGCGGCAGCGGCACCAGCCAACTGGGGGCTTGCAACCGCTGGGGTGCAGGGCCGGCCTGCCCCAAAAGCCAGGTCCCCACATGCCTCGGACCGCGGCCGCCACTGCCCGAGAAGCATCTGCCACCACCCGCCCCGCCCCACTGCTGCCCACAGCTGCCCATGCCTCATCCCGGTGCTCCTCTCTCCGTGGCTGCTGCCCTCCATCTTGGATGGATTAATTTGCATACAGCTGCTCTGATAGGCTCGTGGGCGTGGCTTTGGCTGGTGGGCGTGGCTTAGGCGTCTCAGAGAAATGGTTAATTTCAATAGTACACTTTTATTAGATTAGATACCTACTATGCTGCCATGTACTTTTTAGGGCTAATGATGTAGAGGTGGGCAAATTTAGCTATTTATGTAAATTGTTTGCAGTTTGTCTAAAGCACCTCCATGGAATTGAGGGCTTAAAAACTCTCTGTCTAAATCAATTCATTTAGATTACCAATGAAGGGAATAAAATCAAAGGAATTAAAGTCACTTGTTCACTCTCACAATTAATTGGTGATGGAGCTTGGAAGATAGTGACCTACAGAAACCTGTCCTAGCAGGTATTCAGTGCCCACTTCTAGTTGCAAGTAAGCAGCTAAAGTTAACAATTTGGGGGCACATTTATGAAAGGATCTCATAAATAACATTGGATCATTATTAATAAACTAGAGGCCCAGTGCATGAAATTCATGCAAGGAGGGGTCCCTCTCCTTGGCCAGAGATCGGGACCCATCAGGGCCATCTCGCCCAGTCCTAATTGGGGCCAATTGGGGCCAGTGGCCAGGAAGGGACCGTGGAAAGACCACAGGAGGGCTCCAGGGCGTGTCTGGTCCTGGTCCTGTCTCGCCCAGTGCCCATCAGATGGACTCCAGCAGCAAGCTAACCTACTGGTTGGAGCATTTGGCCCCTGGTCATCAGTGCACGTCATAGCGACCAGTCAGTCGACCACTCAGTTGGACGCTTAGCATATTAGTCTTTTATATATATATTAGATATTCTGATAATCTCCTTGTTAAAATTATCAAAAGTAAGAAATTCTCCAGACTGTTTTTCTGATTTTTAACAAAAATTTAATATGTGTGTGTGTGTGTGTGTATACATATACATACACGCACACATGTATTAGAAGCATGTGCGTATATGTGTGTGTGAAACTGAAAGAAAAGTTTGAGAAAACAAAAAATACTTATTTTTACTATATGCTATCTTATTTTATTTTGTTTTAATCCTCCTTACGCACTGCTAAATTGACTTCATGTTCCACTACCAATAGCAACCAGAAGACTGATGAACACTGTTCTAATGTACATCCGGCTGGCTAATCACTGTTCTATATTCAACAACTAGTGCACATGCCACCTCCTCAGAGAAGTCTTCCAGGAATCCTCCAAGCATAAACAACCATGACCTTTTTAAAAGCCTAAAATCAGTGACAGTGAGGATTTAGAGAAGGAGCAGGTCCAGGAGAGAATAGGAGGTGGCACTGGAATGACTATGCCACACCTACATCCCCAGTGGAGCAGGAGTCCCTCAAGCACAGGGGCACAGAAAGTCTTCTAAACCCTCTTCCTTAACCCATCATACATTGCCTCTCTATAAGAAATTATTGAAATAGATCCTCCCAGTTGTGGGAGCTGATGAAAGAACTGACCCAGAAAGCAAATGAAAGAACCCATTCCTCATAGGCTGCACACTGATACTAGTGAATTGAATTTAGCCCACAGATGTGTTTCATTTGGTCTGTGCAGTTCAAAAACTAAAGAGATCACATTTGAAAATTGGGAGGTTTTTCCCTGGCAAGTATGGCTCAGTTGGTTGGAGCATCGTCCTGTACACCAAAAGGTGGTAGGTTTGATTCCCATCAAGGGCATGTACCCAGGTTGCAGGTTCAATTTCCAGTCGGGGTCCATGCAGGAGGCAACGGTTTCTCTCTCATATTCTCACATTGATGTCCCTCTCTCTCAATCAATCAAAAAACATCTAATCTAATAAAAAAGACACATGCAAATTGACCACACCTCCACTACGCCCAAGCCATGCCCACTGGCCAATCAGAGTAACTATATGCAAATTAACCCAACCAAGATGGCGGCTGGCAGTCATGAGGCTGGAGTAAGCAGGAGGCTTGGTTTCCCCAGCGATGGAGGAAGCCAAGCTTCCCGTCTGCCCTGGCCAGCTGTGACCTCCTCTCAAGGCAACAAAGTTTCAATTATAGAAGATAAATAAATCCTAGATACTTGCTTCCAGCCAGCCTCGCTGGGAGCTTGGGTTGCTGGGGGCCATGGCCAGCCTGAAAACAGCTATCAGCCCCTCATCCAGGCTGGCCAGGCACCCCAGCAGGGACCCCATCCTGATCCAAGACAAACCAGCCAGCCCCACCCATGCACCAGGCCTCTATCCCATAAAAAGAGGGTAATATGCAAATTGACCCTAATAGCAGAACCACTGGGAATGACTGGTCAGTATGACACACACTGACCACCAGGGGGCAGATGCTCAATTCAGGAACTGCCCCCTAGTGGTCAGTGCGCTCCCACAGGGGGAGCTCTGCTCAGCCACAAGCCAGGCTGATGGCTGCCAGTATAGTGGCAGTGGTGGGAGCCTCTTTTGCCTCCTCAGCAGTGCTAAAGATGCCCGATCACAGCTTAGGCCTGCTCCCTGCTGGCAAGTGGACATCTCCCGAGGGTTCCTGGGCTGCCAGAGGGATGTCTCACTGCCAGCTTAGGCCCAATCCCCTGGGGAGCGGGCCTAAGCCAGCAGGTGGACATCCTCCAAGGGGTCCCAGACTGCAAGAGGGCACAGGTCGGGCTGAGGGACCCCACTGAGTGCACAAATTTTTGTGCACTGGGCCTCTAGTCTATATATATAACAGGCTAATATGCAAAGTGTCCCCTTGGAGTTCAACTAGGAGACCAGGAGTTTGATCACTTGCTATGATGTGCGCTGACCACCAGGGGGCAGTACGGAACAAAGGAAGTCAGAAGGCCCTGATCAGCCCTGGTTTCCGGCCAGGTGTAGGGACTCTACCCATGCATGAATTTTGTGCACCGGGCCTCTAGTCTATATATAAAAGGAAATAAAATTGGGAGGTTTCAAAAATTTCCAGATTTATGGCTTTGCTTGTCAGCTCACCAGAGATTCCCTCGTGCTGGTTACCCGCAACATGCCCTCTCTCCCACAATGCATGTGAAAGCAACTGAAAGCCAGTTGCTGGGCTGTTTTCCCATGTCCAGTACCTCTTGGGCCCCATAGGTGTTTCATTTGTGATTCTGTACCAAGGAATGGAAGAAAGTTTTGTGTAGTATAATAGTCAAATACTTGGTGAATGAGGCTCTGGCCATCTGGGGGAAGGAAGAAAAAACAGCAAAAAGGACCCTTCTTTCTCAAGAAAGCACAGACCCTCCCAATTATCTGTGATCTTTTCCCAGGGGTGAAAGGCTGCCTGAGAGAATTGTCTTTACTCTTTTCTCTCTCTGGGAGGACATGGAAGAAAAGGGAGGGAGGATGGTGAAATAATAAGAAATAAGGACCAGCATTAGAACATTTTATTTTTCCTGTATCCTTTGGCACTGAATAACACCATTTTTCACAGGTGGGTTTTCAATAAACTTGGAAGCAAGGCTGTGGAAAATATTTTAAATGCTGTATCGGTCTCAAAAATTCCAGCTGTTCAGATACAAAAATGATGTTTGAATACCTCCCTTCTATGAACACATTCTCATGCAAGCTCCAAAAATTTCCGTCAAAATCACTATCAATCAAAATCCTAGCATATTTTAAAATAGAAATTGACAAATTAATTCTAAAATTTACAAGGAGATGTGAAGGAACTAGAAGAGTCAAAATCATTTTGAAAAAAAGTATTGGAGAAATTATACTGCCTTGTTTCAAGACTTATTCTAAAGCTAAAAAATAAAGACACTGTGATACTAGTGAAATGACAGACAGATCAATGGAACAGAAATTAAGTCCAGAAATAGATTTACATCAATGTGGAAAACTAATTTTCAACCAAGGTGCATAAGCAATTCAGTGGAGAAAGAAAAGTCTTTCCAACAAATGCTGCTGAAAAAATTGGCTACCATATGTATACACAGAAAAGAGAACTTCAATCCATACTTCATACTACATACAAAACTTAATTCAAAATGGATTTCAGACCCAAATGAAATACCTAAAAGTAAAAAAAAAACTTCTAAAAGAAAACAAAGACAAAAAATATTTGCAACCTCAGGCAAAGTTTTCTTAGAAACACCAAAAGCATAGTCCACAAAAGAACAAACTGAAAAACTGATATCATCAAAATGCAAAACTTCTGCTCTTTGAAAGACAATGTTAAGAAAAACACAGCCCTAACCGGTTTGGCTCAGTGGATAGAGTGTCGGCCTGTGGACTGAAAGGTCCTGGGTTCAATTCTGGTCAAGGGCATGTACCTTGGTTGCGGGCACATCCCCAGTGGGGGATGTGCAGGAGGCAGCTGATCTATGTTTCTCTCTCATGGATGTTTCTAACTCTCTATTCCTCTCCCTTCCTCTCTGTAAAAAATAAATAAAATATATTTTTTAAAAGAAAAAAACAAACTGCAGACTACAAGAAAATATTTGCAAATCATATGTCTTATAAACAACTAACAGTATATAAAAAATTATCAAAACTTAATAAGAAAACGAACAACTCAATTGAAAAATGGGCAAAAATTTGAACAGACATTTCAATTGAGAAGAAATGCAGATGGGAAATGAACACATGATGCTCAACATCATTAGTCAATAGAGATTTAAACATAAATTAAAACCACAAAGAGATACCACTATACACCTATTGAAATTATAAAAATTAAGAAGACTGATATATAATGCTGGCAAGGATGTGAAGAAACTGGAACTCTCAAACACTGTTAGTGGGAAAATAAAATGGGACAACCACTTTCGAGAACAGTTTGGCAGTCTCTTTAGAAGTTAAACATACACCTACCATACAATCCAGCCTTTCCACTCCTACTTATATGCCGAAGGAAAAAAAAGCCTATGGCCATACAAAGACTTGTATATGAATGTTCATGGCAGCTTTATTTGAAATAGCCAACAGCACAGGTGTTGATCAACAGGTTAATGGAAAAACAAACTATGGTGATCTGTGTAATGAAATATTGTTCTGTAATAAAGAGGAATGAAATATGGATACACACTTCAATCTAAAAATAAATATGCAGAAGGAAAGAAGCCAGACAAAAAAAGAGCACTTTATAATTCTGTCTATAAAATCCTAGGGAAAGGCATCCTGTATAATAAATGGCTGATATGCAAACTGACCGAACGGCAGAATGACCGGTCACTATGATGCACACTGACCACCAGGAGACAGATGCTCAACACTTGAGCTTCCCCTGGTGGTAAGTGTGCTCCCACAGGGAGAGCATCACTCAGCCAGAAGCCAGGCTCATGGCTGGCAAGCACAGCGGCGGTAGCAGGAGCCTCTCCTGCCTCTGAAGTAGCGCTAAGGATGTCTGACTGCCAACTTAGGCCTGCTCAGGGCTCCAGACTGGGAGAGGGCACAGGCCAGGTTGATGGGTCCCACCCCCTCTCCCCCCCCACAGTGCAAAATTTCATGCACCAGGCCTCTAATTAATGTATAATGGCAGAAAGCAAATCAATGTATGCCTGGGGAGGGGAAAAAAATAATTACAGAGGGGGGTTGAGGAAACTTTGAGGAGTGAAAGATATGTTCATCATTATTTGAATGTAGTGATGGCTTCATGGGTGTATACATGTGTCAAGACCTATCAAATTGTACTCTAAGGATGTGTGTGATTTATTGTATGCCAATTATACCTCAACTAGGGGCCTGGTGCACAAAAATTTGTGCACTGGGTGGCGGGGGTGGGGGTCCCCTCAGCTCGGCCTGTGCCCTCTCACAGTTTGGGACCCCTCTGGGGATGTCCACCTGCTGATGTGCCTGGCCAGCCTGGGTGAGGGGCCAATGTCTGTTTGCAGGCTGGCCGAGCTCCCCAGTGGAGACCCTCACCCCAGAGGGTGTGGCAAGCCTAGGTGAGAGTCTGAGGGCAGTTTTCAGGCTGGCCACAGCTCCCACTGACCCTCCAGGCCATCAGCCTTGGAAGCAATAGGGTGGTGCTGGCCACCCATGGCCTCCCAGGAGGGGGCCTCGGGCCAGCCCCCCGAGGCTTCTGCCTGGGAAGCCGATGGGGTGGCGCTGGCCACCTCACACCCCATGGACCCCAGGACGGGGCCTCGGCGGCCGGCTGGCTGGCCCTGCCACCCGAGGCCCCCTCCTGGGAAGCTGATGGGGTGGCGCTGGCCACCCCACACCCAATGGCCTCCCAGGAGGGGGCCTCGGCAGCTGGCCAGCTGGCCCTGCCGCCCAAGGCCCCCGCCTGGGAAGCAGATGGGGTGGCGCTGGCCACCACATACCTCATGACCTCCCAGGCACCCCACACCCCATGGCCTCCCAGGAGGGGGCCTCGGGGTCAGCCGGCTGGTCCAGCCCCCCAAGGCTTCCACCTGGGAAGGCATCAGCTGGCTCAGGGCGCCGGATGCCTTCCCAGGACGGAGGCTCCCAAGATGGCGGAGGCCGCAGCCCAGGAGTAGCAAAACACTGGGGCTGCGGCCTCCGCCATCTTGGCTAGGTTAATTTGCATACAACCACTCTGGCTGGTGGACGTGTCTTAAGCGTCCCGAAGAAACGGTTAATTTTAATATTTCGCTTTTATTAGTTAGGATAATTTTTTAAAAACAAAAACCAACATTCAACTGTGCTGTTCCTTCTTGTCCCCTTGACCCCACATCACTGCAACAGTCCTCTTTCCTAGACTTCCTGTAGCACTGCATGCTGGACCCACTGCAACATACTTGCAATAGTATAGTTTTAATCTGCTTGTTAAGTTGAGCCATATGAAAATGCCAATGTTCTATCATTCTGACCTTAAAAATGCCAGCTTCCTATGGCTCAACCTAAATGCTTGCTTGTGAGCTCTCTGTGGCCTGAGAAGGTCTGGCCCAATGATGTTTGCTAAGTGAATGTGCTGCCATTTTGAAAATCCTTTTCTTCCCACTCTCTGCTGGGTCATGGCAAGCATCTTAGAAAAGGGCTCTGGGCCCTGCCTTTATGGCCTCATCCCTTTTATCTACTCAAAATCATGCAGGCGTCCTGTACTGTAAAAACTTTTTGCATAATCTTAACACTTCCCGTGTGAAAAGGATCTTTTAAAGCAACAGAAACATACCCTTCGGCTGCCAGAAGTAGAAGATGTAGCTTTGAAAATGTAAAAAGTGTTCAACATTTAAAGCAACCATAAATCAAAGTAAAACTCTGAATCTGGACATCTCTCTGAGGAAAAATTCCAGAGGCTGCAGTACTTTAAAATATCATGTGCTCTGGCCCCCCGCCTTGGCTGCTTCTCCCTTAGGACAACAAAGAGAAGCATGCCAGCTATTACAGGCAGGCTTGTTATATAATGCAGTTAATCTCACATACTCTTCCCTGTGGGACTTAACCCAAGTTTCACAGTGGTCTATTTTATTTAGCATTGATAGTTTTATTCATTTCTTATTAAAGAAATCTTTCCACAAAATTGGCTGCTCTCTCAGCTTGGCTTGAGAAGGAGGAATATCTGAATTAAACATCGGTGCAGCAGATGGACCTCAGTTACAAAGAACATCTCTGGCTTCAGAAGTTCCTCATAGAGCAGGTGTCAAGCCTGTTACTAAGTTCCTGGCTTTCAGATTTTCCTGAAGACACTTTCGCCTATCATTTGTGCACTTTGTAGGCAGAACAAAAAGTAAAAAGCAAAGAGCTCCACAAATACTGCTAGGATTCTGTGGGTGTATTTGCCTTTTGTTAATTTAAAAGTAACTTACTTTTATTAATGGGGAAACAATGCCATCAGGCAGATTTGGGGAGGAGGGAGACAAGGGACGTGTCTTATTGCTGACACGCTCACCCTCCTGTATAGATGGGGTCCCAGGCAATGAAGGGTGGGAAGAGATGTACTGGATGGACATCCTGTTTGCCCATGGTTCTTTACGAGAAAAGGGCCGAGAAGGGCTGCCCAGAAGAGGTTCTCTGGGCCTCCGACTGCTGTTCCTCATCCTAGCTTTATCTTGCCCCTGTTTTCCCCCTCCAAGCTATAGAGTGGACAACAGAGAAGAGCAGCAAGACGAATCATTTCCTTCTCTACGGTATGCCTGATATGACAAATGCCATGTTTGAAGCTTACAATATTGTGTGGTTTCAGAGATTTCTCATTTGTGTGTTTTTTCCTTGTATCACTTTAACACAGCAGAGGGGAGATAAAAGAAACACTTTTATTCTGAACAGCATCCCCATAAAGTAGGTATCATCATCATAGTCTTTTTATAATGAGGCACTCTAATAGGAGCAGTTGAATGACTTGCCCCAAACCATTCAACCTAAGGAGTGATGGTGTTTAGTTTTGAACGCACGTCTGTCTGGCTCTAGTAGATGCTTTTCTGATGAGTCTCTCTATGCTCATGAATGAGTAGATTGTCTATGTCTCTGAATGATGAGATGAGTGTTGACAAATCCCTTGAGAGAGAGGATTACTAGACAGTGATTTCACATTGGTGCAAATATAGTTCCCAAACTATAGGTGGTTGAGCTGGAGCCAATATGGGAAGAAAATGCCTGCAGAGAAGAATGTATTCATTGTACAACCTGAGGATCCTGGAAGACAGTAGCTCTGGTCAAACAGTTTGTGATTATGTGTACTTTCATAAATAATGCCAACAATAAACACAAGACCTTATTTTCATAATTGGCTTAAAACCAGCCTCTTATAAATCCACACCTGCGAAGTCTACCTGACTAAAAAGATAATGTGACCAATTTAAGTGCAAAAAGATGGTGGGTCCCAAGGCACACCTCCCACCAACATGCTCTACTTTGTCTAGTGGCAGCTTTTACTTCCTGCTGATTAGTCACATTCCATGGACAGAATAGCCACTCCCCTCCCTGTGCCCCAACCCTGTGCAGGAGATGCAGACACCACAACCAGCATCTAAAATTTTGGTAACTGAATCCTATAGCTTTCCAGCATGAGCACCTTCAGGAATACCACGCAGCAGAAAGCTAAGTTTCAGCTATGATATGTCATTTTAAAGTATTCTTTAGTGTTAACACAATTGTTCCATAAGTAATCTGAACTCTAACAAATACATTCAAAGTAATTTTTTTTGAATTTCCTTCTCTAGCATTAAGAAGAAAAAAACCAAAACAACAGAAAACCGCATGTAATATTTTTCAGCCTACTTACTGGCAGCGTTCTGTGTGTGTGTATTCCAAAGAGCATAGAAGTAGCTTTTATGGTTAGAAAATTGAAGTGCTATCAAACTCAGGAAATTATAGGGATGAAAAACAAAACAGCTTATCTACACATGTCCCATCTGCTTTTGGTTTTGTGTTTTGCACAATCAATTACTGGAAGCATTGGAGAGTATGCCGAGACACTGAAAATGAAACCTGGGCTGGGTCATAATAGTGACCTGGAGTGGAAGTAATGCTGCCATAGAGCTTGCACCAGAACCCAGACTCGCAGAAGAGCTTCCAGGAACTATCAGGGCAGAGCATCACAAATAAAATCACAGCACACACCAAACCGGAGCCAGTGTTTTGGAACATGGTAAAAGCACATTTCCATTCACTGGGAAATGCTATCTACTTCATTATTTTGTCCGCGTGGATCTTGTGTTCCCCACAACTCAGCATGTTCACTGCAGAGAGCAGTTTGCTCCAAGCTGCCTGGATGGTGGGCTCCCCTCTTTGACAACTTCCCAGGCTTGTGCAGCTGGGTTTTATGATGGGAGCCTTTTAGAGCCTGATCTTTTTGGACCACTCCATTCCAACAGCCCTCCTTCCTTCTCCTGTGACACTTCCCTGCTCCACACCCTATGTCCATTACCTACATCTAGATTGTGCCTGCATTCTCCACGAAATCATTATCTCCATTTCTGCATGAGCCACAAACAAGGATAAATATCTCACTTTTAATTTTTTTATTTTGTTATGAATTAGAGAGAGAAAGAGAGAGGAAGGTAAAGAGAGAAAGAGAGAAAAAGAATCATCAACCCATTGTTCTACTTACTTATACATTCATTGATTGGTGCTTGTATGTGCCCCAAACCTTGGTGTATTGGGATGACGCTCCAACCAACTGAGCTACCCGGCCAGGGAAAAAAGACCTCACTTTTAAAAAGGCAAAGTTCGGCAAAGATGAGAATAGCAATGAATTCACACTTCAAATCAGGAGTGGGGAATATCTAGCCCGCAGGCTATATAAGACCCGCAAAATCATTTGATCTGGTCCTGCCAAGGAAATCACAGGTGAGACTTGAAATTCAATAAGTCTAGGAGCTTTTTTAATAACAACATACATTTATATTAAGTGAATTATATTAAGTGAATGATATTATAAATAACCAAATGGCCCTTGGCAGAAAAAAGTTTCCCCACCCTGAACTTACATGAATACAGTGAATGCCTGAACTACTGTTATGAAGAAACATTCCTTAGCGCTAGAAAGAGCTTGGTGGCAGAGAATTCTTAAAAGAAAAAAGCTTTCTATCCCTGTTGATCCAACCAGTTAATGAAAATACATGATCAGTGGAAGCAATTTTAGTCTGAATTTTGAAAACTACTTTGGTATAAGAGAAAAGGGAATGGAGAGGGTTGGTATTAGTTATTGATTAACATTACTCACTCTTTTGGTATATTCTTTAAAAGAGCAAAACAGATAAAAGCCCCAAGGATTCTAGAAATAAAATCAGCAATGTGAGCCTTGATTTATTTGCATAAATCACCATATTCATTAATCTGCCATCATAAGATGACAACCTATGAAATCATAAACCTGATTTCCATTGTTGAGCAATGACTTAAGAAATCTGAGAGAGAGACTGCAACACCTATATCTTGAGGAAAATATTTCTTTCACTGATAAAATATTCAAACTACCTTGGCTTAATCATAAGAAAGTATTAATGTATGCAGCAATTCTTAGATACACTTGAATACAGATAAAAGAAGTGCTGTTAGGTATCATTAGACATTTTTAGATTTCAATGGGAAGCAAAAAAAGAGAATAATACAATAGATTCAAAGCCCATAAGGTGAATGCATGCAACACCAAGCTGGCTCCCATGACTTGAGTTTGGGAACCTGTCCTGTCACTCACTCTTTTTCCCTCATAAACAACCTGCCTTTCTACAGCTAATAAAGAAGGAGCCCTGCGTTGCTATGAGGATGAGGTCCAGCGTCCTGATTCCTGACTCAAAGCAGTCTTGTCTCTCATCTGCTTGGCGCTGATGCACTGTGGTGCAAAGAGGATGCAGCATCCGGGATGAGCGGGTAGCTCTCAAGGCTAATTTCCCTGTGGCCCGACGTGGCCTCCTTCTCTAAAGAGCACAGGAAAACTTTTTTCCTTCTGAGACTGCATTTCATTTCAGTTTCTCTTGATGAGTCAAAGCCATTGTTTGCCAAGGTAAATTGCGAACTTCCCTCTTTGCAGTGATTGATCTATACACAGCAGTTTCCAGGGTGTGCTAGGACAGGTGACCAAGCCCAGAGAACTGCTCTTCAGTCCTCTTCCTGTCAGTGACTCATTGCTGTCTATGTCTCAATCTCTACATCCCTGAAAGGGTGACAACCCAGCTGACTCCCCTCCTTTCTGCAACACAATAAGCTTTATTTTCCATGTCATTTTCAAACCTATTTCTCTACTTTTCTTACTTGGCTAGAGTCTCATGCAGGATGGGTGATAGTCATAGAATACCATCTTAGTCCTCCAAACTGTATGTTCTAATTTTCATGTGTCCACATATATAAAGCAAAGGACACTCATAGAAGGAAGAATAATTAGCCAAGTTGTATAGTGTGTTTCCTTTCATTCTTCACCTGACAGGCAGCTGTGATTCAGCAGGTAGCAGAAGCCAGGATAGTTCATGATCCACCTTGCTAGCTTCCACTTTGTCACTTGCAAAATTAAGGGGTTGACCAAGCTTAAGGGTTGCAAACGCAAATGTCAGCAAATGCAAATGTCGGCTGGCCTGATGGGGAACCTAAATGGGTATAAATCTGAAGCATGGGGCTGGGAGAACAGGTGGACATACTCCAGCTAAGGGGAGCAGCTGCTGCTCAGCAGTGCCAGCTGTCACCTGGGAGGAGAATGGCCCAACATTTCCACATCTTCTTTGAGAGGAGCTAAGAATCTATATTTTAGGTGAAATCTTGATTTTAAATAGTGTCAGCTAATTTGAAATTTTTTTAAATGCTGTCTGATCCAAGCAAAATATGTCTGCATGCTGGCTACAACCCTTAGGTGTTCAGTCTATGGCCTCTACTCTAGTGGAGTGTCTCTCAGCTCTCCATAGGACTAATATTCTATGATCTACCTTGGGTCTAGTTTTTACAGCAAAATCCCCTACCTCATGAATAGCTATTAGTATAATTAACATGATGGGTATTAATATATCGCTGTAGATGGAGCTCAAATTTGATTTGGAGCTCAAGGGTAACAGGAAGCTATAAAAGGTTGAGGGTAGGGTGATATTGAAGAGAAGTGAGGCATGATCCAATTTACATTTTAATAAAATCACTCTGACTACCATTGGAAGAATTAACTAGAAAGAAGGGCAGTGCATATGGTTGAGCAGGTATTGAAGGGCAAGGGCATCAGCATGGTGAGCAAGTCAGGGGTGAAATCTGGCTTTGGTCTGCTCATGAAGGTCTGGCTCCAGCTGCATCCTCTCATAAGGGCAGGGTACTTTTTCTACACCAAGATGCCCTATAGGCTTTCTGGTCTTGGGGCAGAGGTAAAACAGGAAGGCCAGTACGAAAGTTTCTAGAGGGGAGAAATGATTCCTTGAACTAGAATAAAAGCAGTAACTGTAGAAAAGTAGATGGCTCCAAAGACATTAAAGAGATGGCATGGACATCTGTTGGTGACTGATTAAATATGAGTATAAGGTAGAAGGAGGCATCAGAGATAACTGTCAAGTTTCTACCTTGAGTGACTCGGTGGCTGATATTGAAATGGAGAAGGCTAAAGGAGGAGCAGGAAGAAGCAGGATTCCCCAGATGAGTATTGAATACGTCAAGTGTGAGATGCTGGGAGCTATCCAAGTGGAAATGTCAAGTAGATGATTAGATATACAGAACTCAAATGGTTCTGGGTTAGAGAATAAATCCACTTGAACTCTAGCTTTCTTTGCTCATTATTTTTCAAGGTCCCCTGTTAGTTAAGTCTAATATTAAAAGAAACTAACCTATTAATTGAGGTAGATTTTCCACTGATCCTACTTTGATTATTGGGTGGAACCCACTATTTGCTCCCTGCCTTCTTGTGCATAATAGCAAATATTTATGTAGTGCTTACCTTGTTAGGCACTATTACAAATGCGTAATATGTATTAACCTGCTCAACTCTCACAACAGCCCTGAGAGATAGGCATCATCCTCACTTTCTTAAATGAGGACACTGAGGCACAGAGAGGTGAAATAACCTGCCCAAGTCTGCATAGGTCATAAGTGCCTTAATCAGAATTTGAACTCAGGCTATCTGACTTCTATCCACCACACACTCAGTATCACCGCCTCTTCAAATGTGGGATATGGCGTACATGGCTTCTTTTAGCCCTTTGTCTTCCACAATAAATACCTGGTTCCTCACTTGAGTTGGCTTCTAGATCCCTCATTAGTTTTATTTTTCCTCACAGGAACTGGTTTCTAGACACCCTACCCCACCCCTCGCTAACTTTATTTTCCTGCTCTTCACCTACCAAAGTTTGTTGGCTTGGACCATGTGTATGAATGAGTCTTCTCTTCAAGATGAAGGGCAGGAATCAGGCCCTGTGTTTATTCTTTCTGAATCCTTTACAAAGATGCCAAGGATGCACACACAGAGTGAGCCCTCATATTCAGGGCCAGACCCAGTCGGGATAATAGGTCTGCCTATGTGGATAATAGGAGTCAGCTAGGAACATGCTTTTATTTGTGACAGAACCTAAATAAGGGAAAAGGTCTTATCTGGTGGCTACAAATATAAACATAATGAATCGGCTAATTGTTCCTTCTTGCTGTAGGCCTTCTCCAGCATGTGTCCAGGTCCATGAATTAAATCTAGAAGGTACCTTAAGTGGCCACATCATAAGATTTGACTGACCCTGTGTACGACATGGCTGCTCTGGGGCCAGACCACTCCTCACAGTATATTTGACCCTGCTCCTCTGTCTCATTGGGGCATCTTTCTGGAGAAGGGTAGTTGTCCACTTCAAAACAGTCTCTTCGTGTGATTTTTCCTTCCTGCCCTGTTCCTCATGGCCTGGGGGGTGGGGGTGGGGGAGGAATACCTATCATCTGCTCCCTGCCAGGGTCTGGGAACACTCCTTTCTGCTGTCCCTAGGTAGCCCCTGGCTTAACCTCCTCCCTCCACACATCCTCTCCTCTGGACAGCACAGATCTTTCTAACTCAGCAGACCCCACATGCCTCTTCTCACAACTGGCCTCTGTCGCTCCCACTGCTATGTCTGTCCCCACTCCTGTCCCTAACCTGTCAAGAAAACATTAGTCCAGGAAAGGGGCCTAACCAGAAGACATAGTAACCTGGCCTATGTGGCAGGTACATCCTATTCAGGAGATGGAGACCTCAGACAATCTAACTTGTGGAAGAAGTTGGTAATAAGGGTTGCCGCTGGGAAAGGGGCTAAAAAGAAAGGTGGTGGGGGAGGCCTGGAAAGGAGGTTGACCTTTTTCACTAGGTGCCTTTGTAATAACGTCCTCTTCAACTATACTTAATTTTTCAACAATAATCCAACTCTCCTAATTTTGGTTCCAGGGGTGTCAAGCAACCTTCTTATAAAAGTCTGGCTCCTCACACAAGGTTTTCTGTGTGGAGAAAAATATGCTGACCTGCAAACATAAATATCTCTGTCATCTGTAAAAAATAATGTCAATAGAGCCACTTTAACATGGAGTTAGAGCTGCCTCTGGAGCTTTCTGCAATCCATAGGAACTGCCTTGCACATCTTATGCCTTTGGACTGGGCCTAAGGCAACGTTGTGTCCCAAAGAACTGTTTGCAAGAATAACAAGGAAGGCAGACATGATGACTACTGGACTGATCACTACCAAACTGAACATGTTAAACACAGTTTAGAATTAGTGTCACTCTGCTAGCTTATCTGCACCAATAGCAGTGCCTCCCCCTCAGTGATGTAATTCCTCTTCCCTTTTTCATAAATACCCCTTATCTTTGTCTCCTAATGGCAGCACCATTTGGGCTTCTGCCTGAATCAGTGCCTCCTGAATAGTTATAATTTTTATCTCAAATAAATGCTTGTTGCCTCTCGCTTCAGCCTTTTATTTTTAGGTTAACACCTCTTAGGAGGAATTTTTCTTTCAACACATCAATGAACAGGTACTCTAGTTTATATATCAGTCTCTTATAAAATTGGTTACCATGCATCACATTCTCCCATATTCTCTCCCAGCCTCCTTTGCTCTGGGTCTGAGAACCCTTTGAACTGCAGAGCTGAGGTGCAGACCTGGAGAGAAGGGATCCTAGCAAGGCACTACCCACCTGCAAGGCCTGCCTCGGTGTGCAGACAGCCCCCTCCTGATCCTTGGCAGTAGCTTTTCTTCCCATGAAAGGCTGAGGCTGCAGGAGCAGCAGCTCCCTGTCTGGATCCCCTGGATCCCTGATTGGCTGTATAATATAAAGTTGAATCCCATACTCCCAGCTTGAGCTGCCAGAGGAAGGAATCTGAGCCATCAAATGGAAAACAAGTTTAGAAGTCTGAGGGCCACAGACAGTGGATTAGCGGCCTCCAACTTGTTTTATGATGAGCTGCTCCTCACTCACCTGAAGCACATTTGTGTGGAGGGTGAGGGAAGCAGGGAGAAGATGATGTTCATGAAAAAGAAGGTAAATAAGAAGGGGCAGGCAGTTTTCTGCCAAGAAACAAAATTCTGCCACGCTACCATAAAGAATGGTGTGATGACAGCTACTGGGTCCTCTTTTGCCTCCTTTTGCTTTTGTGAAAAATGAGGACAACTACAGCATCTACCTCACTTGGTTGTTGTACTGGCTCAGTAGGGCAATATACGTCAAGCACTTTCCCATCCAGGCTCCACATTCTCTGCTCCCACCTACCACACACACACACACACACACACACACACACACACACACACACCTGGCCATTTTGAAAACATATCTCAAATACTTTAGAGCCACTGTGGGGACCCCCTAGCCAGAATGTGTGTGACTAGGTCCAAGGCTTTGCTTGACCAACCTCCTTCCAAATCAGGAGGCAATAACATGGACAAAGGAGGACCTTAGGAAGTTACCTGGTCCAATCCCCTTTGTATATGTGCGTTCCATAAATGAGCTAAATAAGAAGGTGAGGATCAAGTGAGAAGAAAAAAGGATTTACACAATAGTAAATTTGTGAAATTGTATAGCAAAGTTCTATATTTATTAAAAGTATTATCATTGCAGCATGCAAAGAATAGCAAATGATTATTAGGTATCTTACACTCTTATTCTGGCCTTGCATTCCTGGTGCTCAGCCACTTCTCCAAATCCAGATTTCTCATTCCAGATCAACAGTACCCCTTTCCAGGGCTGGTGCCTGGGCACCCTACGCTATGCGAGTAAGACTCAGCAGAAGCTCTCCCATATTTTTAAGACCTTTAATTCTAGTGCAGGGCATGGTCGAGTGATGGGAAACATCACCTACTGCACCCGCATCCCCCACCAGCATTCCTTAGGGCTGAGGGTATCCTCCAGACTGGGAGTCACTGCATGTAATGAGAGAAGTTATGGATGCGAGAGCCTAGACAATGGTAGAGACAGAAAAAGGTCTGAGAGCCATTATGGTGGCCACCAGCCTCAAATGAATTGAAACTGCTATATGTGTATGAAAAAGAGTGTAAAATACCTAATAATCATTTGCTATTCTTTGGATGCTGCAATGATAATACTTTTAATAAATAAATTAAATATTTATTTTAAAAAATATATTAGACTCTTTTAACATGTTCATTTTAGTTTTTTAAAGGCAGAAAACTTACAATTACACACAGGGCTCACACGAATATGTGAGAGGGCACTGCTGCTGGCCAGCTTTCTGTACCGCTTTCCCTCTCACACTGCTCCCTCATGGCCAATCCTCAGCCTTCACATGAGTGAGCAGTGATGCGTGGGGGTGCTAACTAGCTACTCCTGAGCCTTTGCTACTCTGAAAAAGAATGTAAAATCATATTCTTTTGGGGCTGATGGTATATTCCCCACCCACCCATTGATAAGAGCCAGAAACATTTCTGGCCGTAGATTGCCAGCCCTCCACCCATCCCAGGTCCCTGGAGCACCAGGCCCAGAAAACCAGAGTTGAGGGCAATGGGTTCTCGATGCAGCTGAGCTACCTAACCAGCTCTGGGGTTTTTATTTTTCATTTCTTGGCATATGTCTATCTTGGCTGCTAGGATGGAGGCTCCTTTGAAGACTGGGATCATTTTTTTGTCCATGGTACCTAGCTATGTACCCACATCCTTAGGAGAGAGTCAGTAATTATTTGCTGAATGAGCCCATGAAAGGCAATGGACTTCAGTTTACCTATGAAGACATTAGACTAAATAATCGCAAAGGATCATAGAATTTTAAAGTTAAAAGGAATCTTAGGATCCTCTAGTCCACTGATTTTCAATCCAATAAGACACAAATGCATTTGTATAACATTTTATAGTACTACTAGAGGCTCAGTGCACAAAATTTGTGCATGGATAGGGTCCCTAGCAGCTGCCAGCTGCCAGCCAGGGCCTCCCTTCCCCCCAGTAGCCTGCTGCCACTGCTGGCCAGGGCCTCTCTTCGCACCCACCTTGGCCTGACACCACCCATTCACCTGCTCCACCATCCTGCCATAGTCCCACTCTCATCAGAGCCCATTGGGGTCGACAGCACCTACTGGCACCCACTGCCAGGGCCGCGTCACTGATGCCCACCATGTTTCGTGCCGCCCCCTGATAGTCATTGCACATCTACCTACCTGTTGGTCACACTCCCACCCATGGGGACAATTTGCATATTAGCCTTTTATTATATAGGATATTTACTAACCTGATATAGAGTAATATAACCTACCTATACACGCATTTTTTAAATTAATGTACAAATTGTAATACAAAGGAGAAACAAAAAGAATGTCTATAAAATATGATCCTCAATATATAAAAACTCTGCACAACCATTCTAAAGGTCAATGGAAACTCAGATTTACACACCTATAGAATCACCAGGAATGTGATCACTACAGCGTAGACTATACAAATGTGTTGTTTTGGTGACTCAAACATCTTTAATGTTTGCTATTAATGATATGATTTTCTGAAATGATGAATAACTTGTTTCAGTTCTGAACAAAATTCTATGAGCCTTTGAGATTATTTAGTCTAATGTCTAAAGCATAAATTACTTTGATTTATACATATTCCTAGACAATTTGGTGTATATTTTTAAACATGTGGAAACGATTATATGTTTACTAGTAGCCCTACACACAAATCCATGCACCAGTAGCTCTCTTAGCTGGCCACTCCATGCCTGCTGCCCAGAGGCTCTCCGTGGCCCAGAGGTCCATCCACAGCCAGGCACGGAATGCTTGCCTTGTCTCCATGGTGACAAAGCAGGCATTTCGTCAGGCCGCTCACGCTGCCCACTCTCAGTGGCTGCCCCCCCTGGACTAGGGAACTCTGGGGGCGCTGAGAGGACTGGGTGCTGCTGTCTTGTGGCTATGGGTGCCACCATCTTTGTAATGGAGTGATGGTTAATTTGCATTACCTATTATTAGATAGGATATATAAAAAAAGTTGGATTCTTTGAATATTCAACGGGACATAAAATCCATGCAGGTTGTGGGACAAATCTCTGAGGGATCATCCAGAATATTATTTAGCAGCTCTGCCCATGCCCTTTGAATGTCACCAGCACTCTATCCCCAGTCACTGTGACATCTAAAAAATACCCCCACAGATTGCTAAAAGTACCCAAGTGGGTAATTCCAACCTCTGTAGAGAACCCTTGACAGGCCAAACCTTTTAATCACTGGCATAATTTGAATAACATGTGGGGGAGAGGTACAGATATGATATAGTAAGTTTTTATTTTCTATTTTGAAGAAAAAGTTGTACATATACACTATCACAAAATGAATGGAACCATGCATTTAGGTTTCACAATCTATGTGGCTGATTTCATCCATCCTTACTGGTTCTGTCATGTTTCAAATTATAAAAATGATGTCCTCTGAGAGGCTTTGCCTGTGTCCTTAATTGACAAATGAGCCCTGGAGGCTAGGAGAGCCCACGGTGGGCTCAGCTGGAGAACACAGGCCTCAGGGCTGCCAGTTTTATGTTTTTAGGCTTATTTCCTCTGGCGTACCCAAAAGTTTCTAAGACGTCACAGCAGAAATTGTACTAGTTGCAACACTTCTGACTCCAACTGCAGTGTTACTTTCGGTCATTACTGCTTACATATAGTTCTGGATTCATGATGAAGGTAGGTTAAATATTTAAATCCCTCAAACCACTTAAATTACAGTTGGACTGGATTGCTATTGGCCAATTCCATTGGAAGTTTGCTTACTTTAGAGTGGGGAGGGGTGGAATATAGACTCTACCCATTTCATTCTGAACCTGCATAAACAGAAGGTGAAGTTGGCTTCTCTCCATGTCCTCTACCCCAATCCACATATGTCAGCATGGGGAACCCATCCAGTTCTTCAGAGGATTTGCCTTGCCTAGCTCACAACACAGTGTGCGTACTTAGTGGGAACAAATCTGCTCAAGACAGGAAACTAGATCCTATTTTAATGACAGTAGTTATAGCAGAACCACCAGGCTCTGACAACTAACTCGACCACTCTCTTGTTTTCCCTTACCTGTCTATACCCCTCAATTTAAGTATTTGGTCTAGAGGGCAATTTTCTCTGGCTCTAAGACAATTTATTTTCTATGACACCCTCAGCGAGAGTGGTTTTGGACTCCAATCTGCTCCCAGATTCTTCACAAATACCTTAGAAACACCTTTTGCTTTTTCCCCAGCTTACATTCCTTCCCTTTCCTAGGTGGCTCTAAGTTCATCCTGCCCCTTCCCTGGCTCAGCTTCATGCTCTTCCTCAGGCCAGGGATTGCCCAATGTCCACAGAACCCAGGCCAAGTGTGCATCAAGCCAGAAACTGCCCCTTGTTGCTGGCACTTGGGCCACCAAGTGCTCCTGGCTTTGAGATAATCTGCCAGACAGACCCCAGTACATGAGCCAGAGACCTCAATTTAAAATGTTATAGAGGTGGGACAAAAGAGCAAATTACATTGCTCTTTAGTTCCTCCAACAGGCATAGATAATGCGAATGTGCAAGAAGGTATATAGGCACAGATACATGAAGGAGAAAGAACAGGAAAGAGAGAGGAGTTTCTGTCCCAACTTTCCCTGATTATTTGTAATTCCATGTCATTGAAATGAGCCAAGAAAAGCTGCCAAGCAAGAAGTAGAGGATAAAAACATAAATGTTCCATTTAGCTTGCAGTGCTCCATAGAAGCCCAAAGACTATTTATGTGCTTGACAATGTCTGCACTATTGTACTAGATTCAAGTTTGTGGGATTTGGCCACTCTGGACATGTTTGCATGTCTACATTCTTAGCATCTAGTGAAAAGGGAAAGGGCTTCTGACACACTCAATTTCAGGTTATAGAATAGGTGTTAGCTCTTATCTAATGATACAACCCCCTTTATTCTATCAGATATTAGCTAAGTTTTCTGTGCACCATTTTAATGCTTTGTGATGCAATTCTCTTACAATTTAATGTATGTCACTTAAGTTTATATTTCCTGATTTTTCTTCCCACAGTAATTTGAGTCATACAAAAAAAAGCTTATATTAAAGAGGGAAAACTTCATGCAGGACAAATAAGGAGATTGCATTTGGACAACTCTTGATTACAGTCAGCATTTTACATAACAATACCGGATATGGCAAAAATCAACTCAAGATGCTGTATATTGCAATTGCATTACAACTAACCAAATCCAGACACAATTTTACAATTGTAAATTGTAGACTGAAATAAAACTCAATAAAATTCTGACTTGAACCAGAGTTATCTTTCCTTGAATTTAGCCACAAATTATTATTAACTTTGCATAGGGTAGACACTAAGGAAGAAAATATTACATTTCTTTGAACCAATCAATGGTTATAAAGGATAGCTAATTGGTAAGCAGCTAGAATTTTAAATAATAATATCACCTTTAATTAAAATCGATATATCTAATTGAAACAGAAACATTACTGGAACTTAGAGTAAGAATAAAAATAATATCTATCATTAGAGCAGAGTATGAACTGGTTAGTTGATTAGATAGTTTATGTACATGATTCTATTTGATTTTTTGATAAAACTTTGTTTTTCTATTAAAGTTCACAATTTATATTAGTTGTACTCTTTATATATTCTGTGGATTTTGATTAATGCATAATGCCATGTGTCCACCATTCCAGTATCCTACAAAATTGTTTCACTGCCCTAAAAGTCCCATGTTTTAATATCTATTCCTCAACTTCTCACCCCAAAACCCTGGCAATCACTGATTTTTTTCCGGTCTCCACAGTTTTGCCTTTTCCAGTGTGCCATACAGTTGGAATCATACAGTATGCATGATCTCCAGTAGCCTTTTCAGACTGGCTTCCTTTACTTAGCAATATACATTTAAGATTCCTGCATGTCTCCTCATGACTTAATACCTTGATTCTTCTTATTGCTGAATAATATTTCATCACATAATATACCAGTTTATTCAATCACTTATTGAAGGGCATCTTGGTTGCTTCCAACTTTTGGCAATTATGAATAAAGCTGCTAGAAACATTCATGTGCAGGTTTTTCTAAGGACTTAAGTTTTCAACTCCTTTCCTAGGTGCAGGATTTCTGGATCACATGGTAAGGTTACGTTTAGTTTTTTAAGAAAGAGCCCACTGTCTGCCCAAGTGGCTGTACTATTTGCCTTTTCACATTTTAACCTCTTTTTAAATGTGTTTTTATTTACTTGAGAGAGAGAGAGGCAAGGAGAGGGAGAGAGAGAAACACACCATCTAATGGGGATCAAGCCCTGGGCATGTGCCCTCACAGGGAGTTGAACTTCTGGTGCATGGGATGATGCTCAAGCAATTGAGCCACACTAGCCAGGGCTCTTAATCCTTTAATAGCACTTCAATACATAGTTTATAACTGTTACCCAAATGAGAAAACTCCAAGAGGTTAAATAACTTGCTCAAAGTTACACAGCAGAGTAAGAGCTAATGATGGAATTACAGCTTGAATTGGTCTGGCTTTAGAGCTGGTGATCTTTCTACTAACCTGTTCTGTGTCTCTGAGCAAACCAACGCCCAACTGGGAGGGTCCTTCAAGGGTGCATGTGTATGTAGCCAATGTCCACTGTATGTATTAATGCCCCTGTCCTGAGTCTAAAGCCAGACATCAGAAAATGTCTGGTTGTACAAACCTTGTAACTTTCTGCCCTCCCCTGAACCACAGAGTCTCTGTCCCTTTCTCCTGAGCCATAGCTCCAGGAAGGGCTACCAGGACAGTAAATATAGCAGAGAACCAGCATTAGACATATACGCCTCAATACAACGCTAGCTGTCATTTGCTATCATTGAACTTTGCATTATCATGCCCCAAAGCACGTTCAGTAATGCAAATATTGTAATCACCAAAAACCCAGCAGTAATCACTGGCTGCTACTTGTAAGTTGTTTTATTAGAATCTATTTAAGATGGCTATCATAGACTCACACAAAGGAGCTAACTAAGGGATTTAGTCACTTAACACGTTTCTAAGATTTTTAGCTCCAGACGGGCGTTTTGTATTGCACTTCTGAGGGGTGGTCTGAGATAGTACTCATCACCAACCAGGGCAGAAATTAGCTAATTATTAATGAGGACAGAATAGTTAACTAATCACCACACATAAAACTCAGGTATGAGAGAGGAGTGACAGGCAATGGTCGTTGGAAGGAACAGGGAACATGACTTGCTATTAGGAATGGGTTTGAGACCCAGCTCTGTCACTTAGTATGACCTTGAGGCATGATCTGGAAACCATTCCACCGTCTGGAAGGTGGGACTATTTGTCACATAATAACACACTTATCAGATATACTGTATACTGCGAAGGGTCTAGTGCAATTCCCTATTCTTAAAGCATATCAGTTCCTTCCCTTTCTCTCTTCTCCTTTCAACAATTCCAGCTACATTAGTCAAACCAGCTTTCAAACAGGGCACAAAATGTCCTACTTCAAGAGATAACACAACTTGGTACAGCATGGAGAAATAGCTTAAAAAACTTAGGAAGAAGTATGATGCTTGTTCTAGGATAATACAATTTGGTTAATTTAGGGAGTGTGCTTTACACATAAATTTGGACTATCATAGAAGCACTATTCTTTGTAGACAGTTATTTCTTTTAAAAGTTTATATAAGTTTTCAGCTGGTGGTTGAGGTTATAGGGGAATATTTCTTTGGCTCTCACTTGTAGAAGTGGCTAGATTTCTATCAGGAAGGACACAGGTTGAGAGGAAGAGATGAGAATGCTGAACATAAAACCAGGTTCATTCGTGGAAATCTTATGCCCATGCTTTCATTTGCCAACAGAGGACTATGGATTTAGTTAAATTAATATTTCCATCTGTGTAGGAAAGGAAAAGAAGAATGTGTAAATCAACTATGCCATAATGCCCACTCACTCTGTATTCATTCAAGAATCAAAATCCTTACTGTAATTACAAGGTAGTTTTTGACCCCAAGAAAGAAGATATCTACCAAGAAGGATTCCTGGTGGCTAAGTAGGGCTCAAATTTATGAACAGAGCCTAGCAGCCATTTCCCAAGATCACAGTGCTAACTTATCACAAAGATGGGTTAGAACCACCCTAACCAGTTTGACTCAGTGGATAGAGCATCCGCCTGCAGACTGAAGGGTCCCAGGTTCGATTCCAGTCAAGGGCATGTACCTTGGTTTCGGGCATATCCCCAGTAGGGGTGTACAAGAGGCAGCTGATTGATGTTTCTCTCTCATCGATGTTTCTAACTCTTTATCCCTCTCCCTTCCTCTCTGTAAAAACTCAATAAAATATATTTTAAAAAAAATATGGGTTAGAACCCAAATACCTTCACCCACCAACCCAACCCAGTATTCTTCTCAGTACATCCACATTCTTCAAATTGAGGAAGAACCACTTCCTGGGGTGTCAAGAGTATGCAAGGCAACAGAATAACATGGCACATTTTCCTGAAGGGTTGATTTTATTAAGTGATAAACATTTTTATATAAAAACATATATAAACGTAGTATACAAGTCAAAATTCACAAAAACGTTTAAGATGAAAAGAAGGCTTCACAAAGATTTTGTGCCTGAGATGAGCTACTACTATAGTATACCTTTCCAGATCCTTCTAGGAACGAGGTCAGGCTGAGGTAGGAGTTCTTTAGAAAAACCCTGGAGAAGCACTGGGTATTAATGGTGGTCAGCTATTTAATAGCATTGGTTCACTGTGAGGTGATCAGGGACTAGAAATGTATTAACTAAAGTCACAAGTAGTTGAACTGATAAAACACAATGCAGGGCAGATCAAAATACTGTCTCACTTGCCAATACTTTCTAGTTTCACTGGCTTCCTTAAGAAATTGGGTAGGAAACAGAGTTGGATTAAAGGGGAGATGGATAACATCATGATGGTACTTTTCCAATAAACGTAATACTTATACTGGCCAATCAGGCAACTCTCTCCCTTCCCCTTAAGGTTAAACTTCTTGAATAATTTGTCTTTGCTATTTCCAATTTTTTCCTTCCTTCCCTCTTGAACATATGGCAGAAATGAATGAATGATTGAATAAAATTAATTTATAAATTTATAATTAAAATAACTTTAATTATATTAGATATATTTCAAATTTCTTTCTGAGTTTTGTGAACTATCCTAACTGCATAATGAAATTTGAAAATAGTTAAGTATCACTGGCAACACTGAGCTTTTTTTAAATCCTCACCCAAGCATATACATCCTATAAAATAAAAGGGTAATGTACAAATTGACTGAAGAGTGGAACGACCAGTTGCTATGTAATGTGCACTGACCACCCGGGGGCAGACGCTCAATGCAGGAACTGGCCCCTTGTGGTCACTGCACTCCCACAAGGGGAGCATTGCTGAGTCAGAAGCCCTGAGCCGGACTTACGCTGGCGAGCACAGCAAGCATGGGGAGCGGGCCTCCACCATCAGTCAGACATCCCCTGAGGGCTCCCAGACTGCAAGAGAGCATAGGCTGGGCTGAGGGACTCCCCCCCACTCTCCCAAGTGCACGAATAAACAGCTCATGTGTATGTATTTAAGTCCTCATTGTTTACACAACACGCCTATACTGATCAGCTCACACAGCTATGCTCAAAGGTCAATAAAAGCAAAAGTCAGTCTGATTTTCAGAGTACCCCAAGCCTTCACTCTCCCTGACTCTGGATCTGCTTACTCCATTCCACTTTTCCCAACGTCCAGAGAAGGCTTCTGTTCTTTGTGCTTTAGAATGACCTTGGTTTCTCCATCTTGACCCCTATGTCCTCTAAAAGACTATCAATGTGTCCAAACCTATGGTTCTTTGGGCTCCAGGTTGTTTTAAATGGGTTATATCACTCTGGCCCCTAAGACCCAACCAACTCTATTTGTACTCTAGCCTCTCACAAGGAAGAATGCAGACTTCAGAAATTACATTTCTTCCATATTGACACAAATCAAAGAGCACCTTAAATAATTTTTATTGCTGTAATCAATGGCCAGTAATCATATTTTTAAGATGGTGGGAAGTATCAAATTTATGCCAAAATATTTTATAATAAAAATTGAAGTTGCAAAATCCAACTTTAATGACCCCAATAAAACTATTTCAAGAAAACATTAAAGTTTCTAAACTTCTAAACATCAAATTCTAAACATTAAGGTTATTAAAGTAAGTGGGGAGGAGGGGGGAATTTAGCCACTGGCTTCTTGGAATATCAAGTTAAATGGGAAAAATAAGTTTGACCATTATCAGTTAGTTTAAACACCTACTTTCCCAAAGGCAAAACAGTTTTTCAGGTCATCTACTTGTTATACCATGTCTTATTCTCACGTATTTCTGTTTTTTGGAACTCTATAGTGTAACTTGATTTTCAATTTTATTCTTTTTGCCAGAGCTATGAAAATGGAATTTTGTTCTATTTAATCCAGCCTAGGGAATAAAGAGATACCTCTTTTACCATTTCTTCCTGAATTCTACAAACAACAATACCAAAAAATCTGAATCAAATTCCATAATAGAGAGTATTTCTGCTGCCTGCCTTTAAGTCTTGTCACCATAATGTGGTCCTCACAGCTTTTAAATTTAAGCCGTAAGTAGCCTTTAAAAAAAACTAAAATGGTTGATATTGTTAGTATACTTAGTATCTCTAAATTAAAATAAGTATAAAAGGTTATAAAATAGACTCAAGAAAATGAGATTCATAAAAATGATAAACTAATCAGAAATCTTGAGAATGAAAAGATATGATTCTTGAAATAAAACAAATAGCACAGCTGGAGCAGAAAATCTGAGAGCTGGGGGATTGCCAAAGGATTCTCCTTCCATTCTGGCAGGATGCAGTTCAAAATGAGGAAGCTGCATACTATGAAAGGAATGTTGAGAGACATGGAGAATAGATTCATACGTTCTAATACCAATATAACAGAAGTTAGAAGAGAAAAGAAAAAAATGTAAGACAGAAAATAGTCAAATAGTTAAACTCTCTGACTTGGAAGAAAGTCACGTCTTCAGATTATAGGAGTCCCATCAAGAACTGAGCCTTCTCTTCCTATCCACCTCAAAACCCAATGGAGGCCTGATCTCTTTAATCATCATGAGCCCCACCCTCTACTCCCTCTTCCCAACAGCAAGACCAGCACATCAAATTCCCAGTACACCACAGACCTCCAACAGCTCGTGAGATCAACTTCCCCAAAGTTTTGAGTCTTAAGTATTCAACAAATGTTAGCTGTTGTCATCATCATCATCATCATCACCATCACCACCACCACCACCATCACCACCACCACCATATCATCATTATTATCATCATCATCCATATCCATGGCTTCAGATGTCACTCATTTGCTAATGACTCAAATTTAAATCTCCAGACAAGATCTGTTACCTGAGTTTCATATATTAAGTATGTATTTGACATTCTCACTGGAATGAAAAATAGGAATCCCAAATTAGAATAACCAAATCAGATTTATTTCTCTCTCCCTACTATTCACCCCAAATTTATTAATGAACATAAACTCCCCTGCCCAGCCTTCAGCATGTGGGTAAATGGTAGTGGCCTGCACCCATTTTCTCAGGCTAAGATTTCCTTGATTCCTCACAATCTATGCTACTAGTACCCTAATTTGAAATAGTAAATTCTTCAGGATATTGCTATATTAGTTCTTATGTTAAGGATATTACAAATATTTCTTCCTAATTTGCTTATTTTTACTTTGCTTAAAGTTGTTTTACTGAAAAGAAGCTTTAGATATTTATATAATTAAATTATTTTTCCCCTCTTACGGCTTCTTAGTTTTATATCATACTTATAAAGACCTTTCCCTTACCAAAACTATAAATATACTCATGTGCATTTTCTTCTTAGTTCCTTTGTGGTTTCATTTTTGTCTTTGATGCTTCTAGAATTTTTTAATGATATAACATTAAAGGTTGGGCTATTCAAATTTCTTCCTCTTCTCTAATCAACTTTGGCAATTGATATGTTCCTAGAAATATCTGTTTCATCTAGGTTTTCAAATTCTTTGCATAAAGCTGTACATAAAAGGGTAGTGAAGGATTTAAAAAATCTCTCAATATCTCTCATTTTTCATTCCTAAAATTCCTTATTTTTGTGATAAAACTTGCCAAAGGCTTATCTGTTTCATCTGTCTTTTTGAAGAACTAGCTTTTTATTTTATCGATCAAGTTTACTGATTTTTTTGGTACCTATTTGATTACTTTCTGCTTATGGTTGTTTTTAATTCTCTTCCATCTACCACAAGCTATTCCAGCAGTCTCTATTCCAGAAGTCTTCAAATGGACTTTCCAAAGGCACAGATTTATGGAAATGAGTTCCTATACTCCCAACTTCCATATGTACTCTTTTCCAAAACTGCCTGAAAATTTGGGGTTATTAGCAATATTCTTTGTCTCACTCTACAGAGAAAAAAAAAAAAAAAGTCATACTATTCATATAGCTCCGCTCTTACTATGGTGTGCTGCTACGTGATTCTCAACGTTGGGGAAAACCCCTTCCTGTCTCTCCCTGTCCCATTAACAGGATGACCTTGGCCAATATTGGAAAATCTGAATTCACAATAAAGTAACATATTAATGATGTGGGTTACTTTTAAGGTAACTGCAGTGTTTAAAAACAACAACAACAAACAAACACGGAGTCACCAGATTTTTCAAGATGTGCTGGATAAAGTCTCTATGCAAGGTTTTTTTTTATTGACTTCTTTCAGATTTAATGTTACTCAATGATAGAGTCATTAAAACCTATTTTATACAACGGCATACTTTACAGACCTAGAACGAACTCTCCAAAAATTCATCTGGAATAAAAAAAGACCCCGAATAGCTGCAGTGATCCTGAGAAAGAGGAACAAAGTAGGAGGGATCTCAATACCAGATATCAAGCTGTATTATAAAGCCACTGTTCTCAAAACTGCCTGGTACTGGCACAAGAATAGACATATAGATCAATG
>PVJC01011820.1:0-40867 GCA_004026665.1 Murina feae | reverse complement strand
CCTTGCAAGGCATCAGCCACCACCTGCCCAGCCCACTCTGCTGCCCGCTGGTTTCCATGATTCACCCGCTGCTCTCTCCGAGGCTCCCGGCCGCCATCTTGCCTGGGCTAATTTGCATACAGCCACTCTGATTGGCTGGTGGGCGTGGCTTACCCTGTCTCGGAGAAACGGTTAATTTTACTATTTCGCTTTTATTAGTATATATATATATATATATATATATATATATATATATATATATATATATATACTAGTAGCCCATTGCAGGAAGATTCCTGCAAGAATAGGGCTTCCTGAGCCAGAGTGAAGCAGAGAAGGGAGCGAAGCCCGACTTGGCTCCCTCCCTTTTCTGCCGCCTCAGCTCCCTCCCTCCCTCCCTTCTCCCTCCCTACTTCGCTATCTCTGCTGCCTTGGCTCTGTTCCCTTCTCCACCACTTGGCTCCCTTCTGCAGCACTTGACTTCCTTCTATGCTATTTTAGTCTTTGCTCACCTGTGAATACAAATTAACCACCATCTTTGATGGGTCATTTTGCATATAGCCACTCTGATTGGCTGGTGTGCGTGGCTTAGGTGTAACGGAGTAAGGGTTAATTTGTATATTACTCTTGTTAGATTAGATATCTATATATCTATGTATCTATATCTATATCTATATCTATATCTATATCTATATCTATATCTATATCATCTATCTATAAATCTATATATATGTATGTATATGTCTCTATATACCGTATTTTCCGGCATATAAGACCACTTTTTAACCCAGGAAAATCTCAAAAATATTCTCAAATAACGAGAAGGCTACTGAGAGAAGTGACCCAACTACCTCCTCTGCTTTCTCCCTCTACCATTTCTACCATTACAGCAGTTTTGTCTCGACTTTTGAGAAGATTTTCCTGGGTTAAAAAGTTGTCTTATACGCCAGAAAATACAGTATCTATCTAGCTATCTGTCTGTCATTTACATAGGCATTTATTTTAAGGAATTGGCTCATGTAATTGTAGAGGCTGGTAAACAAAATCTTCAAAGTAGGCCACTAGGCTGCAGACCCAGAGAAGAGTTGATGTTGCAGTTTGATTCCAAAGATAGCCTACAGGCAGAATTCCCTCTTCCACAGAAGGTCAGTCTTCAGGATCCTCAGCTGCTTGAATAGGCCCATGCACATTATGGAGAACAATCTACTTAATTCAAAGTCTACTGATTTAAATGTTAATCTCTTGTAAAACATACCTTCACAGCAACATCCAGACTAGTGTTTGATCAAATATTTAGGTATTGTGGCTTATCCCAGTTGACACATACAATTAACTATTACAATATGCTAAAGGTCCTTGCAAATCTCTAAAAGGGAAACACAACATATATAGCTTTCCTTGGATTTATCTGAGTAAAAACTCCATTATTTGCAGAACACCTATTAACATCTGGTAGAACACAGTTTGGGGAATATTGACCTTGAGTAATGATTCACATTTTTAACTTATCCCAAATAATCAAAATCGGGGGGGGGGGAGGAGATGCATTAAGTGCTCATAATCTATATATATAAAAGCTGAAGTGACCGTCTGACCATCCTACCTATAGCTATGATGCACAATGACCACTAGGAGGCAGATGCTCAATGCAGGAGCTGCTAAACTGTGGTAACTTGGTAGCTGCAGTTCTTGGGTGATACAGCCGGAACCATAGAGGAGGGAACCCGATTCTGGGGAGTATCACCCATGAATCACCCTTTCACAATCTGAGACCCTCAGGGGATGTCAGAGGGTTGGTTTCATCCAGATCCCCACAGGTCAGGCCAAGGGACCCCACTGGTGCACAAATTTGTGCACTGGGCCTCTAGTGTGTATAATAAAATTAAATCATTAGTTCATATGTTTGCTTTTTTATTTTAAAACAATATCATGCAAATGTAAAATAACTTAATACTTGAGTTAGATTTATCTTGATGGTAGACTGTAAGTAATTTGCATGCTAAAATTTCATGCACTGCACACATTGCTAGTAAAATGTTCTTACATTAGCAAATTATAGGGGGATATATGCATACATCTGCTTTAGTAATAAGGGTGTGGATGATTCATAGTTGATCACAGTACATATATACTAGAGTAATTTTGGAAAATTATAGCCTAAAAATTCTTAACTATTCATTAGTACATACTGTGGGGTTAAAAACAACCCACAAGAAAATAAATTGATAATAATGAGGAAAACTAACAATAATTTGCTATTAAAGAAGCAAGAAGAGCAACAATTAAAAAACATGATCATTGCAAGCAATGCTCTTTGGCAGATGATCAAAACTGTCTGGCTTAATTTGAGCTTGCTATAACAACAAAATCTAACCTATTTCGGTGTTCTCTCCTCTATGAGACAATCCATTATATAGACTTAGTGTAAAAAGAAAAAGATTATTCGAGGCTTCAAAGCAGTACTAATAATGAATCTGTGTCCTCCTCAATTGTAGGAGATCAACTATTTTCATACATATATGTGCAATAAGAGTTATGTGCAAATTCAGTAAAATGTTAAATTGGAGACATGCCTGAACTCTGTAAACTCCAAAAAAGCATTCATGCTTTATTTAAAAATTTTAAATATATTTTTATTGATTTTAGAGAGGAAGGGAGAGGGAGAGAAAGAGATAGAAACATCAATGATGAGAGAGAATCATTGATTGGCTGCCCCCTGCACGTCCCCTACTGGGGATCGAGCCTGCAACCCTGGCATGTGCCCCGACCAGGACTCGATCTGTGACCTCTTGGTTCATAGGTAAATTCTCAACCACCGAGCCACGTCTACCAGGCCATGTTCTTAAGTTCTAAAACTTTCAAATATACTCAACTATCTGTGCTTCTATGAATCTCCATCAGTTTTGCTTATTTGTAAACATGAGTCCCCACCTCAGTTAAGTTCCCCATTAAATTACATTTCTCTATCCCCACCATTTAGGACAAAGCACATCTCTTTCCTAGCTTCATGTGGGGCAACCAAGAAATGGTCTCAATTTCATCCCATGAGAACTGCCTCATCCTCCGATCATCAGGAAGGGTAACATTCATTCCAAAGTGAAATGTTTGTACCTCCTGACGCTTCAGCTCAGCTCTCCTAGCTTTTCCCCAGGAAGATATTTTGAGGTTTTTGTTTTATAGAGACCACTATTAATTTCAGAATGACTTCAGTTTATCTAATTCTGGCAAATGGGTTTTGCTTAAAAAGAAAAAAAAAAAGGATAGACTGCATATGTAAATTTTGAAGAGATACAGAATTAGTGAATGTGGGGTTGAATGGGGAAAGACTTCCTTATAAGAGATTTCAAACTAGGGACCCCTGATGGGGGAAATCCTGTTGATCCTGCTTGGGCTCTGTTCCTGTGAGGCTGGGACCTATCTGTGCTTTGCACTCACCGATGCACCCCCTGGCACCCAGTGGAATGATTGACGCTCCATAAAGATTTGCTGAATGAATGAGTGCCTTGTCTGCTGAGATAACTCTAGCATCAGGCTTTGGAGGCACTGACAGTTTTGGAATACCTGGGAGGTTGGGGCTCTCTTCTTTGCAGATCTCATCACTGTCTGTCCTTAGATTCTTGCTATTGCTTTGGGGAATCGTTTGCTTTCTCCTTCCTGTCCATCAAACCCAGTTTAATGAGCTCTTCCTGTTCAGCTGTCTTCCTGCAAGAAGTCATTTCCTCTTCCTCAAAATGCTCATGCTCCAGGCTCACTGTTAATCAGAATTCACTGCTGTGTCTACACCGACCCTCTCACTTTGACCACCTGCAGATGTTGTGCACTCCCCAAAGTCTGCTCATTTAAAAATATGACCACACTCTATTTTGTTGTGTTTAACTGTGGTGTGTGATGTGTGTTTAGGAGGGAGGTGACAGGGCCTGGATTAGGGTGAGGCAAGTGAGGCACCTAGGAAGTGCTCTCTCTCTGAGAGGCTCACTCATCTCACCCCAGTCCCAGCTCTGGGAGGAGGAAGGGCTGGTAAGTGTGAGTGGGAGCGTGTGTGTGTGTGTGTATCAGTAAATGTGTGTGTGTGTGTGTGTGTGTGTGTGTGTGTGTGTGTTAGTCTTGACCGTGACTGGATTGAAGGAAAGATCCAGATACACAGTTTTGGTTTTCCCAACAGTTGCTAAGGCAGACTTCCATACATAGTGGGTGCTCAGGAATCACTGGCTATCCCCAAGTAGAAATTATTCAAATTACGAGGTCATGCTTCATCTTCCCAGTTGTAAGATCTAGAAAAGAGTAATGTGAATTAGGCCAGCTTGAATAGATAAACTTATACAGGGGTAGATGTCTGCTTTAAATATACTCTACCTTAATTGTGAAATGTATTTTAAATGTTAGGTAATTTTTTTCTCTTCTCCCTTTAAAAATCAATTTTATCAGGTGGCCTTTAGAAGAATCTAAAATTAGCAGTTTCTTCATATTATAATGGGGATGATAATAATAGTACATGGTTTATAGGGTTGTTGTGAGGATTTAAAGCAGTTAATGCAAGTAAAGGACTTAGAACAGTGCCCAGTATATTGTGGGGTTTCAACCAACGGTAGCTACATGTGTACATGTATGTATGTTTGTACTTCTAGCTCATGTGCCTAACCAAAGTAGAACCTTATTATTCAAAATATGTGAACCTCATATTAGGAAAGGCAATAAAGATGTGAAAATCTGGGCTACTTCCCTCTTTCTGAGGGTAATTGTTTGAGGTGCCACGTTATCTTTTCTAGTGTATATATAGTAATTGTCTAGTAACCATCACTGACTCTACTTTTGAAAAGACCTGAATTCAAATGTCAGGGGACGGTTCTAGAAATATAAGGTGAATTAAGGCTACAGAAAAAGGCAGTTGGAAGACAATGTCTCAAAAATAGCAATGGCTGTGAAAATATGATTCCTTTTATTTCTTGAAAATTTTTATGCTTTTTGAGTGATTTTTCTTCTCTCTTTTTGCTTTTTTTAAAAAAACGAAGAGTCCATTTCTTATTTCATTAGTCTCCACTTTGTTCTTCAAGACTGAGTGACTTTAGGTACGTCTAATTCAACTGGATTTATTTGAGAACTTCAAGCACTAATTTATTTATTCCATTTATTTTTAGAGCTTGCCCATTACCCAGGGATTTCTGGGCACATATAAATGACCTGCTAGGCAAACAAGGACTGGTGATGGATGGATAGTGAGCAATCAGTCTAAAAACATTCGTCAAAAGAACTCTGGCCTTCCAGAAATGCTTCTTTAAGCAGCTGGTCTTCCAGTTTTCTTGGATCCTGACATTTTAGGTTCACACTGCTTGCCTTTTTATTTGATATATACAACAAGAGAAGTCCCTGGCGAGGGTAGAGCGGGTAGAGAGGAGCCCCTTGCAGGGCAGGGGGAACCCAGAGGTGAGGGGTGCCCCCCAACCATCTGCAAAGGACTGGTTTTGTCCCCTGGAGATCTAGTTTATGATTCATGAAAGAGAAGGCTTTCTCTGTCATTTGCTTTGACCTGGTCACCTGGCCTCTTTGGATGCCCATTTTCTTACCTGACAAAGTGAGGAAGTTGGCCTGCAGGAGAACTTTCAAAGAATGTTCCCTGGGAGCCCAGGGGCCACCAGTGGAGGAAGGGGGGATGCTGAGGGAGGCTGTGGCCACCTCAATTAGTTGGCATATATTTGGTCAAAAGAAGTCAACTTGAAAGTCACTCTTCATGGTGATTTCTAAGGGTCTCTCCAGTTCTCTACTTTTCTCCAGCCAGCCTTTTTTGGCTAATATGCTGACCCTCATTTGGGTCTAAACTGGAGGTTTTGGCAGCCTCTCCAATGGAGGTTTAGGAAATTGCCAGCACAACATTCCTCAAGGCCATTCTCCTACCAGGTCACTGAGGGGCTGTACCTGGAGCCACTGATCACTTTCACAAAGTTCGATGAGATGAAGCAGGGGACTTTAGAAAAGCAGCATCTAAACAATGTTGCTTTGCATGGGCCGCTCAGCCCCAAGTACTCTCTAAGTGGGAATTATTATTACAGCAGGATTCATTTCTTTGTGCAGCAATAACACGCAAACCCGGTCACTAACTACGGTGGCTGAATCAGCCCGATTGAGCGCTGAAGGGAGCATAGAAGATGCTGTAGGTCTGGGAGGCACAAGTAAATGACAGCTGAGCAAGAGGTGGGAGATAGGACTTTACCTTTTTGAAGGCCCTTGTGTTTGGGACACAGGCGAATGGAGACGCCAGACAAAATTAGTGTGAATGAATGGGCAGAACAGAGCTCACCTCCTGTACCCACAGATGGCAGAAGAGCCTAAAAGCAATTAAGCCTATAACTGGGTCACCAACTGCTTTTTGGTTTTCCTCCACGATCAGGACAGATCCTAGTGCCTCCTGGCCTTTCCACCTAAGGCAAAGGTTTTACAGATCCGAGCCCGGCAGCTGGAAGAAGGCATTTTGTCAGCCATTCCACGAATCCCCGTAATTCACTGTGCCTGAGCTGGGTGTGGGGATAAGTGGATTCTCTGCTCACTTAGAAAACAAACCAGAAATAGTCCTGCATTCCTTCCCGTTTGCTGGGCCATTTGTGTCCAGATCAATGACTAAGAACTCTATAGTTTGCTAAACGTTTTGGCTTTCCTTGAAATTTTCCATTTCCCTGATGGATAGCCCATTACCAAGCAGATTTCATTTCCTGGGGATGCATAAGTAGATAAATTGTTTTGAGCTATGATGTCATGGGGTGAGGGTGGATGGTACATCTGGACCAGAGTAAGATTTGGATCTAAGCTCAGGTTTTTTAGCTTGTTATCTGTGTAACCTTGGGGAAGATGAGTTCAGCTCTCTAAACCTCACTTTCTTCATCTGTAAAATGGGGGTGATAGAATTTATTCCTCTGACCTTGCATAAGTCTGGGGATCAAGCAAGATAATGAAGCTTGTGAAGATGCTTCAAAAAACTTAAAATGTGAAATGCTCCCATTAACAGTGGATGCTCATTAAACACCTGCTAAATGAAGGACTATAAAGACTGTAAAAGATAATTAGAGGAAAATGGCACTTGTTTCTCTTTTTTTCCTACATGATTTTGGCCATTGACCTAGTTTAGATGCTCAGCAGGAGAACCCAATGGACTACTGGCTCATGTCCCTGCCCTTTGCTCTCTCTCTTCTCCCTGATTTTCATTCTCTTTATTTACGTGAGTGTGTGTTTTTCAGAAATTACAGGCCAGAAAGGTTCAATAACAATCCTAGAGCCATACAAGAAGTTAATGGTGGTGCCAGGGTTCAAGTGCAGTCTGTTGGAAAATGGTAGATTGGGATAAATCGGTTTCTTTTCTCTTTAAGAGAATCAAAGCTCTGAATGATGTATAATAGCTGGTTTTTATGCTAAAAGCATTACTCTCTTTGTATGTATTAACCACTAAAGTAGGGAAAGGGGTGAAGGAACACAGGGAAAGGAACAAAATAAAAATGAGATATTTGCTACTACACGGAAGTTGAAAGCTTAATGACATAGGCAGACACAAGAAGACAGATACTGTATGATTCCACTTATATGAGGGATCTAGAAGAGACAAGTCAAAGAGACAGGGGTCCCTGGGGACAGGGAGGAGGACAGAATGGGGAGTTGCTGTTTAATGGGTACATGGTTCCTATTGGGGATGATGAAAAGGATTTGGGAATGGATAGTGGTGATGCGGTGCATAGCATTGTGAATGTACCACATGCCATAAAAGGGTTAAAGTGCTAAATATTATGTATATTTTACCACAGTAAAAAAAAAAAAAAAAAAAAAAAAAAAAAAAAAAAAAAAAAGATAAAAAGTGAATGGGGAGGAATGCAATAGCAGTTTTAAATCATGGACAGCAGCTTCCTCCTGAGGCTGCCGGAGAGGCATGAAGCGTGATTGAGGGCTCTGCCATTTGCTCTCAGCAAATAGTTTAATTAATCACAACCAATCCCCCATCAGCAGCTCTTACCAGCACGGAGCAGCTCAGGACAATTACTGTTGACACAACAAAATTATGTGCAAGGGGGCGGGGAGGAGGGAAGATAGCTGAGATTTCTTCTTCAAAATCAAGGAATTATGCAGTCAATGCACTATATCTAATGTCAATTTAGCCAAGGTTAAATATATTCTACATACAGTCCAACTCCTAGAGTCATTTGAAATGCAAAGGCTCCATGAGAGAGAAGAGAGAATTTTCCTCAAGTTGTCCACCTCATTGACCTGCATCAGCATTGCAAAGCACCAGTTCAGTTCAGCCAGAAACTGACCCACAATGGTGTTTATGTGAGTTGCCAATATTTAAAAAATCTGGCTCTTTCTTACAAATATCTGGAGTTGTAACTTTTCTTGAAAATCAGAAGGTCTAGTAGCACAAGTACCACCCTTCCATACAGCAGAACTGTTGTGACTGCCCATGAAGACTAGGCATATGGAAGGAACACTTCTGTCCTGCACAAGACTCACACACTCATGCTCTCTGCTTGGCCCTGTGCACATTTGTTTTCTCGCCTCTAGTATAAGTCCTCCCCTCCCTTTATCTCACCTCCTTAGTAGCACTTTGCCCTGTCCCCAGTCCCCTCCCAGGGCGGCTCTTCATTCCTGTAGCACACAGTGTGTCTACTCCACTCCTGGCCCTTATTATGTACTAGAGGCCTGGTGCACAAAATTCATGCATGGGGGGTGGTGTCCATCAGCCTGGCCTGCACTCTCTCTAATCTGGGACCCCTTGGGGGATGTCTGACTTCCGGTTTCATGCATCAGGCCTCTAGTCCTATATAATAAAATAAACCAGCAGTCTGATATCCCTCTCACAATCTGGAACTGCTGGCTTCTAACCACTCACCTGCCTGCCTGCCTGACTGCCCCTAACTGCCTATGCTGGCCTGATCGCCGCCTAACAGCTCCCCTGCCAGCCTGATGACCCACAATTGCTCTCCCCTGCCAACCTGATTACCCCTAACTATCTCTGCCTTTGGCCCCCACCACTGTGGTTTTGTCTAGAAGGAAGTTGGATGTCTGGAAGATGGCCAATCACCTGGTCTAATTAGCATATGACCCTTTTGTTGTTATAGATTATCTTTCATAAGGTAACATAGACATGACAAAATGTTCCAGATTACAAAAACAATAAGCATAGACTGTAACTTTAGATGATGATTAGTGTCAAGTGATATAAGGCCCAGTGAAGTGATATAGCATGAGTGGGGTTTAGATAAGGTGCCCAGGAAAGTCCATGCTGAACATGACTTTGAATCATACAATTCTTTTTTCAAGTAGTAATACATGACAGGACTGTGATTAGTGGTACTGGGTGGGATTCCTATGGATTTTACAGTGGAGAAAGGAGATGGAAGCGATTTGGACTACAATAAAGTTGAAATGTGATTTTTTTAAAAAAATAAGAGTTAGTATTTCCTATCAGCTACATGCCAGACTCTGTGCTCAGTAAGCACTTTCCATGATTTAACTCATCCAGCCACTGGCTACCTCATGTTTCAAAAGGACAAATAAACATGAGCTATGACTCCGAGAAGATAAGTAATTTGTCCAAGGTAACACAGCTAAGAAGCAGCAGGGCTGGGACTCAAAGCCAGTTCTTTGTCTCCAAAGTTGTGCTCTTGACCTGTGTGTCCTGTCGACCTCTCTAAATGTGATAGTTATCTCCACAGAGGTGTAACTGATAGGTGAGAATCTACTTGGTTGAGAGGTGAGAGCGTGGATCAAAAAAGGCTTCTTGAAGGAAGTGGCATTGGACCTGGGCCTAGACAAATTACTGGAATTCAAGGGGATGGAATTTGAGGAGCTTATAATAAAAAAACGTGTGGAGTTAAAAGGACACAGGGCATGTAAAGAGAGGACAAAAAAATTGAGTTTGGCAAGAATTGGTGGATAGAAGGAATGAGAATGAATTTACTAAGAAAATTTGAGGTCAGATCACAGAAAATCATAAATGCCAGGTAAAGCAACTGTAGCTATTGAAACTTTAGAGCAGAAAAGTAGAATGAGGAAAGGCTCTGTCTTAAAAATGAATAAACAGACCAACTCTGTGAAAAGATTGGGGATAGTTTGGTCAGGGGGGTCAATTAGAACCTTGAAAAGGACAGTGTAAGTGAAATGAAAAAGCATGAAGTGAGCAGTCATGTCAGTAGTAGAATGAGTAGCACTTGTAATGAATAGGGTCAGGGCACACAGAAGGAACAATAAAAGATAACTCAACCTGGTGAACAGCCTAGACAATTCTTTATTTTCTTATAATTTACACTTTGTTTCTGCTTCTAAGACTTATCTTTGATCCCAGACAAGAGTCAGAAAGGAAATTTTACTGCAAACACTTTTTTTCCTTTTGTGATATTCCGTGAATGCAAATGGAACAAAGCTCCTTAAATTATGAGCTGTAAAGCTTCCAATCTCTTCTTCCAATGAAAATCTCATTAGTCTGACATTTGAAAAGTAGCACATTCAAATCTAGCTTTGTTTGGCCTGCATAGTGTGATCCCTTCAAAGTGATAGTTTTTCAGGAGTGTGGCAGGAAGCCTGAAATTTCAATTAGATAAGCCAGAGGTTTACCTGTTGGAGGAGAGAAGGTATTATCTTCCTGTTGCTAGGTGATGGATCTCTAAAGCAATAGTTCAGTCTTAAAGGATCAGAGCTCTTTTTAAATTCTTTTTCTTTTGAAAGCAAACAACAATTTAAAACTAACCCCACTGCCCCACTCTGGTTTTATAAAGAGTAAAGCAATGTACGTGCCATAAATCCACTGAACCTTCTGCTCTCCAAACTAGAGAACTCTGATATACATGGATGGCCAGCCTTTACTGTATTGTGGGGCATGTAGGAATAATGACCCCCAAGATTAATGCTGGGAGCCATCCTCTCTACTCTGTATGCTTCGTTGAATCATAATTTTATGACATATGTACTATTTTTCTTTCCTTTAATGGATGGAATGATAGTTAATTTTGTGGGTTGACTTGACTTGGCTATTATGCCCAGGTGTTTGCTCATTAGCCTAGATGTTACTGTGAAAGTATTTTTTAGATGTAGTCAACATCTAAATCAGTACGCTGAGTAAAGCAGCTTACTCTCCATACTTTGGGTAGGCCTCATCCAATCAGTTGAAGCCTTAAGAGCAAAGACTGAGGTCCCCTCCCAAAGAAAAAGAAATTATCCTCAAGAGCACAATGTAAAAATCCTTCCTGGGCTTGCAGTCCTGTGGAGCTCAGACTCAAAAGGGCAACATCAATTTTTATCAGAATTTCCACGTGCTGGCCTGTCCTACAGATGTCATACTCGCCAGCAGCCACAACTGCATGGATTGCTTTCTTCAAATCAATCTCTTTCACTCTCTCATATATCTATCAAGTAGGTTTATAGTTGTGAGTATGCAAAACACAATTTATTCTTATATCACTATTTATTAATTATTGTATTATTTATTTGTATTATAACTATAAACCTAACTTGGCCCACCCTGTGTGTGTGTGTGTGTGTGTATCCATATCCATATCCATATCCATATCCATATCCATATCCATATCCATATCCATATCCATATCTATATTTATACCCATTGTTTCTGTTTCTCATTGCAGGTTACACAGGTCATAGGTACTAAGTGGTGGAAGAGGACCTGAGAGAAAACTGTTCTCCTAACCACTAGACTATACTACCTCCTGTATAAGGATAGTGAATTACGCATGGCAATTATACTCAAACTCAATATACAAAGACAAGACAAAACAAAAATTTAAAAACAAATTGTACCAAATTCTAAATAAGGACATGTGGATGATAGAAGAGACCCTCTGGCTTTTTCTTACTAATTACACTTCCTCTGTCTCCAAGGGGATAGCTCCATTCTGAGTCCGCTTAGGAGGCAGTATAGTCTCTCTTTCCTGAGCCTTTTTTTGATCCAGTCCATGAATTTCGAGTCTTCAACCTCCTACCAATAGTTCTGATAATAATTCAGTCATAGTTTTGGGCTAAAGAAGAGGAACATAGTTGGGATTTGAGTCCTGGGAAAGAGTATTCACACAGTATGCAATAGAGGTCACCTACATAGACCTTCCCTAGATACAAACTTTTTGGTTAAGTACCCATCTCTCTTTCAGACCTCTCATCCCCCAGAATTAGACAGATCCATTTCTGTCTCATCACTTTTGTGATACCTGCCGGCATGAATAGTAGAAAGGCAAACTTCTTTCTCTGGTCTTAAAGATGTGGGGGTTTGGTCCCCATGGAGATAAGGGTATATATGAAATGTATGAGGCCACTTTAAGGTAAGAAAGCACGGCTCCCCAGCAGTGGAGGTTAGTGCAGTCCAGGGGTGGGTGAACTGTTCACCCTGAGACCCCAGAACTGCATGAAAGGTGTTGATGCAACAAGGGGCCATCTCTCCTGGGCTGCATTCACTGGGAACAATTAGAGCTGAGTATAGTATGTGGGGCCTAGGACCAAAGGGGGAATTTGTTTTATAAAATAGCGCTTTATAAGAGATTCATCACCTAAAAACCTATACCCAGAAATGGCAAGTAGGGATAGATTGTTTACACAAATAGCCCCAATAATTTCCTTCTCTGCCTTTCATCAGGACCCTCCCACACTGACTCGGCAAAGCCACATGAGATGCTTTAAGTGGTGCACAATCTCAGACGAGTTGAGATTTGGGACTTGCTCTCTCTTTCTGATATCTGAAACTCTGACACCCACACGAAGAAGTCCAGGCTAGCCTACTAGAGGATGTGAGGCCACATGGAGAAGAGGTGAGCCATCCCAGCTGGAGGACTCAGACCAACCAGTCTGCCAGCCGCTGGTCTTGGGAGTGAGGCCTTCTCCTCATTTGACCGTGGCACATGAGAGTGACCGACAGAGATCCGCTGAGTTCCACAAGGAACTCCCAGCTGACCACAGAATTGTGAGCTAAATAAAATGGTGGCTGTTTTAAGCTACTTCATTTCAGGGAAGTTTATTATGCAGCATAAACTAACTTATCCATATCAGTGCCCTTCAATAAATCATTCTAACAAGATTCTAAACATGCCTATCAACTTAAATAGGCCCATAAGCTATTAACCTTATGAATGAACTTGAATTCATTGCTTTTCTATACTTTATATGATTTATGACTTATATTTCAACAATCCAGTTGTTACAATACACCAATATTAAAGCATATTAACTTCCTCTAAAGTCAAACTAAGAATATTCCATAGTGAATTTCAGTGTTTTTTGTTTGTATCTTGATATCAGTGTAATGGAAGGCCAAACTGATGTCAATATTAATAATGTATAGAACTTACATAATATTTCACATTTCAAAAGATATTCAACTGTTTTTAATTGGACAATTTCAACAGTATTGGGATAAATGGAAAGGTATACATACAAATATGTACTAACCTCAAAAGAAAGGAATTACAAAGTGACAGGCAAACAAGCACTCATTGAAATTAATAAGAAGAGCTATTAAGGGAACATTAATTCAGGTAGGAGCCCAAAGATGTTCCAAATAGGAGACACAGGCCATGGGCATTTATGAGAAGGGGAAGGGGAACAATTACACCCACAGAAGGAAGGCATTTCTGTTGGTGCAGATAACATAACATAATGTCAACTCTAAACAATGTATTTAATAATCAATCCAATAGTCATAATAACTGCTTTCTTTTAAAAATATATATATTTTATTGATTTTTTACAGAGAGGAATGGAGAGGGATAGAGAGTTAGAAACATCGATCAGCTGCTTCCTGCACACCTCCTACTGGGAATGTGCCCACAACCAAGCTACATGCCCTTGACCGGAATCGAACCCAGGACCTTTCAGTCCATAGGCCGACATTCTACCTATCCACCGAGCCAAACCAGTTAGGGTACTGCTTTCTTATCATCTTTACAAACAGTTCTTTGGGAAACAAGGTCACTTAGCCCAATCAAAAGGTTATTTTGCCCTGTGCTTGACATTCCAAGATGTGAGGTGTAAGACATGTAAGGCAGTTCCTCTGACATGCAACTCCCACTCCGTTTGGAAGCAGCTCTGCTTACGGTATTGTTTACATGTGCCACCGGAACATGAACTCCGTAAGAGCAGCTCTACTGCCTGTTGGATAAACTATTTAGGCACAGCATCTAGACCCTGACATCTATGTAGTAAGTGCTCAATAAATATTTTTTTGTAAACGAATGCATGAAAGATTATGGACTCAAAAGACTTGGTTAAGTGTGTAGCTCCCCTTTGGGTATTGTAAAACATTTCTTTGTATTCTTTATTCTCTATAATTGGATTTTTGCCTTCACTCTTCTTAATTATCTTTCCAGCAAGACTACTAATGTTAAAAATATTCAAAAAATTCCTTTTTAGAATTAATATGTTAAATTTCCTTAAGACCTGCAAATCACCTACCATTTCAAAGAGTTATCGATTGCCCAGGTTTATATTATCTCTATTTATACTCCTTTTAATCTCACAAGGAAGAGAACCCTCCAAAACCTGTAATAATCGATAAGGCCATTCGTTACGCAATCTGAAGGCACCAACCACGATAGTGATTACTCATCTTTGAATGAATGCCAGTCACATTCTCAACCTTGGACTGTTACATTAGGGAAAAGTATTGAGAAAACCTGGAAGAGTTTGGGCTATGGTTTGATCAGAAATTACTTTTTTAAAGGCTGTTGAATTCCAGCTGAAATGATTGCTTCCTACACATTTGAATCACTCAAAAGCCATTTAAATGGGCCTGGGTATAGGGGGACTCTCTGGACTCTGCTCAGTTTTTCTGTAAACCTAAAACTGCTCTAACACATGAAGTCTATTAATTAAAAGCAAGCAAAGAAGATGGACATACAGAAGGTATACACACACACACACATGCAGATGCACAAACATGGTTGTTCTGATGCCTGGTCCCCAGACCAAATGCATCAGAAATTCCTGAGGCTGGGGCCTGGGCATCTGGATTTTTTTAAAGTTCCCCAGAGGCTTCTGATGTGCAACCAGTTTGTGAAGGATTGCCTTAGGTGCTGCCATTTTTCTGGCCAGTGGAAGTAGCTTTGTGATGGCAAATGGGTAAAGAAGCTTGGTTTTGCTTTAAAATGTCTGTTAGATGCTGAGTGGAAATGATGTATAGAGGTATTCCGGGTCCAGAATTGAGCTCATGTCTGGAAACAGGAAAGTACTATTAATAAGCAATGCATTCATCACTATTGTGCTCATACACCAATTGTCTAAGAAAGCGCTATTGAAATCAGCAATCTTCTTACTTTATTTGAGCCTCAGCTGCCTGTCTGTGCAAGATAATGGTTTGAATTTAGCAACTCTGAGCACAGTGGGTTCAAGGAGACAGCCTCCTCCCCCCATATGTTTATAGTGAGATAGTCTGGGGCTTGGCTCAGGGTCTTAATTACAGGAATAACTTGAGCATCGTTCACAACAAGCTGCAGACAGAATCCTAATTAATGAGCTCAATTCATCTGGAGCAAGGAGTCCACGTACTGCGCAAGAGGGACGCATATCCATCAAGCCCAAGTGAGACGGGTGCTATTAATGCCATTTGATGCCTTTGACCAGAAGCTTCCCGAGCCCTTTAGCCCTTTATAAACACTAACTCTCACTGCACTCTTGGGAAAGTTACTGATAACATGCTGACTGTCGAGTGTGAGCAAGGGAGCCTTTGCCTTGATTCACCCCGGGAGATCTGCCTCATCAGCAGCTGGCTGGGGCCCTGGGATCCCTCAGGCTCTCCTCACAGCCCAGACTGCAGGAGGCCCAAAGAAGGAACAAGCAGCGGTTGGTAGACAAAGAGAAGAGAAAACGGACAGTGGTATTTCTGGTCCAAGTTCTGATTCACACTGGGACCTGAGGCAAATCTCAGATTTCAGCACCTCCATTGAGAAATAAGGGTGATGCCTCTTCCCAGTTTAAAACGTGTTCAAGATGCATGCTCCCTCTCTTTTAGGGGCTCTGCCTGCTTCTTCAAGCCCTGGACTATGGTCCCCCACCTTGCCTCTGCAATACAGTATCCCAGTAAAGAGTAAATGAATTAGCCAGGCCTGAGTTCAAGTTCTAGCTGTGTGACTTTACATTAATTACTCAATGTTCCTGGGCTGCAGTCTCCCCGTGCTCCGAATGCACCGAGGTAATTAGGACTGTTGTGAAAATTAAAGGGATATTAGGATCCTCATTAGGATTCTGCTTGTACTTTTACCCACTTTGTGAACTGTCACACAGTGTCAAGGACACAGTTCCCACGATATGTGACTATTTTTACTGTTAGGATTGCCCCTGTTCCTTGGTGTAAGACTGGAGTAGGTAGACCAGTTAGGAGACCATTATGCAATCCAGCCAAGATGGCATGGGACCTAGTTGGGAGACGAGGGTGACTCAGAGCCATTTAAGATACAACATGTTGGTTTGGCTGCCACTTAACTCTTTGGTGGAGGGTTTTGGCTCCAGCTTTGGTCCCGCACAGGGAAACTCCATTGTTTTCATTTCCTTAGGCTGCTGTAACAAAGGGCCACGAAGTGGGTGGCTTCAAACAGCAGAAATGTACTTGCTCACTGTTCTGGAGGGCAGAGGCCTGAAATGAAGGCTTCCTCTGAGGTTTTCAGGAAGAATGTTCCATGTTTCCCACCCAGCTTCTGACAGCTGTGGCCATCCTTGGTGTTCTCTGACCGTAGACACATCGTTCCATTCTCTGCCTCCCCTGATATTCTTCCCTCTGTCTGTGTGTCCAAATGTCTTTGCATTAGGATATCCATCATCAGATTAGGACTCACTCTCCTCCAGTATGACATCATCTTGATTACATCTGCAAAGACCTATTTCAAAATAAGGTCCCAGGGGCTAGGACTCCAACATATCTCTTTGGGGACACAATTCAATCTACAATGCCTTTTATGAGGTTTCAGTCACAGCAAAGACAATTCAGTAGCCAATTGTATTGTTTCATTTTCATGAATTTTATTGCCATCACCCTGCTATATGACATCTTTGCTCTGAGTAGTCTGGGAAGGAGGGTCTTGGAAGGTCAGATGATGCAACTTCCTACTTGCAATGAGTGAGCCAAGTGTTTGAGCTTCAAAGGGGCTCTGAAAATTGGGTGAGCTTCCAATAGGTTTTGGAGGAGGAGATAGCGGGGGCTCCCTCAACCAGACCTTCCCAGCAAACTCCATCTGACTGCCTGCTTGCTACTTATCGGGGCTCTAGGGCATTAAAACTGATACTTTATCATCTGGCAACAGATGTTGTCCCCAAGGCTTCTGGAACCAACTTATCACATTAGCCAATATTAATATTAAATACACATTTTTACAAGAAATACAATTCAAATGTTTCAAAAGCAGACTTTGAAGAGCATACTCAATATCAGGTTACTACATCATCCCAAAACTTTTATTACCAATGAATATCAGTCATCTGAATACTCAAATCCTTTTTCCTAATACACAGATTATACCACCATTAAACATTTCCTTTAGCTCTAGCTTAGCTGGTTACAGCATCATCCTGAAATGCCAAGATTGTTGGTTCAATCCCCTGTCAGGGCATATACAAGAACCAATCAAAGAATGTCTATATAAATGGAACAACAAATCTATCTATCTATAGATCTATCTATCTATCTATCTCAAATCAATAAAAACATTTAAAAAATAAGAAGTAAATAAAAACATTTCCTTTGACACACTGTTAAGCTTATCAGTGGCCTCTCATGTGAGCAGAGCATCACAACGTTTCTCTGCAGGGACACTGGCCTACCTGAGGATGTTCCAGTTTCCCTGGATAGGTAAATCGACCTGATTATAACTGACGGGAAATGGGCATGAGAGAGAAGGAGGAGTAAAAGACGATGTGAACTTTCCAGTTGGGGTATTTCATGGTAATGCTGCCACTTTAACAAAGGGCATATTGGAGGAGGAGCTGGTGTGAGTGTGTAGGGGAAGGGCCAAAACGAGTTCACATGTGAACAGTTGTAGGTAGTTTCACAGTAAACGTTTTTTCACAAGAAAATTTACCTCAGGCCTTTTCACTGCATAACCGACTGGCTGTAAAAGATAAAAGAACAGAAAATAAAAGAGGGATATTGTAAACTTTTGGTTTTGAAGTGTGTGAGGGATGACCATGCTCAGCGAAGGGATTTGCAAATTTCTATGTGATCATTTTCTAGCGGAGTGTGCAATCTGGCTTCTCACCAGGCTACTCCTTACTGTATAGACCACCACGAGGACTAAGAATTGCATAATATAAAAAGGGAACTAATGCAAGAACTTTGTCCACTGAGAAATGAAACCACACTGACAAACTGCGTTAAGTGTCAAGTGTAAACCAAATTGGCATCCATCTTTTACGGCAAAATTACCTTACGGCCAAGTAGTGTTACAGCCAAAGTGTTGGCAGCAAAGGTGTTTACGTTAAACCTGCAGACGTTAGTTTGAGCAAGTTGGGTTTGAAGTGTTTGTGGGACACCCAAGTGGAGATGTCCACAAGGCCAGTGACTGCGGGTGGAGGTTCTCAAGTGAGAACTCTCCTGTGGACATTGACTTCGGCATCGTGTACGTGTGCTGGTGACTGCGTCCAGAACCTGGATGCAATCACTCAGAAAGTGTGCAGAGTGAGAATAACAAAGAAGCCAAGATGGAACTGCGCCCCCTCACCCCCCATTTCCCTGGCTCTAATGCACATGAGAGGAGTGGCCATGAAGAAACCTGATGGGGAGAGGGGGAGGACTGAGACCCGCTATAGCAGGCAAGATGGGAGTTCCAGAGTCTGATGTGACAAAAGAGAGACAAAAACAATTTAAAGGAGGAGGAAGATGACAACGGGATAAACTGCTGCTCCGTGGCCCGTCCAGGTAAGGACTAAAAAGTATGCCGTGAATTTTAGGGAAGGGAGCCTTACTATGTATACTTCACATTGTACAAGTTAATTCTTACTTCCCTGTGGAGAAGAACCCTCTGATCTATGGGTTGATTATAAAGTCTGTGAAAGCAGGTTGTATAACTCTTAATACCGTCCTTGCATTCTCTGCTATACCTAGAAGAGCTGAGAGGGTGAGGTTGATGTGGACAAATGTCTCCTTGAGAAATGTGAAATAGGTTAGCTCACTCTAAACAGGAAAGTAATAGGCAAAAAGTTGAGGCTGGAAAGGATTATCAGGTCCCAAGTCAGCTCAGTACAGCAAAGAAACTTGCTTAAGAGCATACAATTATTTAATGGCAGAGCTGGGACTTGAACTTAGAACTCCCAACTTGTAGACCAATGCTTTTCCCTTAGACCATATGAGTGAATGTTTTACTGATGATATCAGCAATTTCAGGCTGAACTTGTTTCCCCTTAAAGTGGAAATTCACAGCTCTGATTGCTCTTTGTGTCCTGTTACTCTTCAGTCACAAGAGCAACTTCAATTTTGGCTTATTGTCATGTACACCTTCTTTCAGAGATTGAGAAGCAGGGTTTTGAAAGTGATCCTGGAAGTCCTCCAGGTCCTTCTTGAATACCTCCACCACTGAGCAGCTCATGGTCTCAGCAAAGCAGATAAAACTTCTTGACCACCTTATTGATACTGTTAATTAGCTCTCAATTAGGCTTAAATTCGAAAGTCTGATAAGCTTATTTTAAGAATGTGGTGGGCAATAATAATCAGATGAAGTGGTAATTAGATGGTCAGAATGGGTTTTATTCATGCAGCAAAGGTGTTTACGTTAATGCATGTTGTAATGATGACCAGTGGCCAATGTTACTAGATTAAGGTTATCACCCTTTGAGGCTAGGTTGCTTCTTAAGGAAGCCTATAGCTCTTCCATGACCACCTGTTCATGGAGATGCTGCTTGTTAAGAGCCTGAACGCTAAGAAAACATGAGTTACCGTAACAAGTCGCTATGGTTGTTCCGTGATTTGTGAACATTAAATGGTGACAGAAATCTTTGCTAGGATTATGGCTAAATCGAAGATGCAAAAGACTTTTGGAGGTATTGAATGCTAAGTCAATGTTTGACTTAATTCTTTTGAACAAATGATGATTTTCCTTATTTTCATATATAGTGGCCTCCTTTTCCATGATAACTCATGTTTTACATTTTCTAACATGCTAAATCTCGACTATATCTTCTCTACTTTAACACAGATCCACACCTGAGTCATTATTCCTTTTCTAAAGATGCTTTGTAAGTTATATAATTAACCAAAATGTTTCCCCTCATGAAAAAAAATTACCAATGTTGCTATTTCGTAGGAGACAGACAACCTGTTATAAAATAACAAATTCAACATTTTTTTTTGTTAATGTGGGATGAGATAATTTTATATCACCGTTAATAATGTATAATCTTTCTTTAAAGGCTTCACTTCCAATCTCCTCTCCTCTACCAAATTATCATAAAATTTCAGTTTTCCCATGGAAAATTATAAAAATTCTGCTGTTATTTACACTGTTTCTCAAATTACAGTTCACAGGCCTCGTGTTCTAATTCCATTACCCATAAAGTCATCACTACATTTATAGGTAGATCATAATTCATTTCTAGAAATTGTTGTCATAAAGTGACTGTCATAAAGCAACTATATTTTCCCAGAAGAGCCATATTATAATTGGGGGGTTAACTTTTGATAAAAAATGCAGTATAAAATAAATAATGGGTATGCAAAATATGTGCCATACAGTCAAATATACAAACTATTAACCTTTTCAATTAATTAAAATAGTAGTGTCTATAAATTGGTCATAAGTGCACTGTGCATATTATACAACAAGCTTTCAATGAGCCATAAAGTACAAAAATATCACATAAAAATTATAAGTGGCCAATCAAAGATGTGATTGAAATTAGAAGCAGAAATTCATTTTAAATCATAAATGAACAATATTTCTATGTGTTTTATTAAACAGTGGAAAGAAGTTTCTCTGGGGGGATGTTTGTACTACAAAACCCCTAAGATCATTTCAGGGAGTGAGTCCTGGGTTGTGTGAATAGTGCTATTAGCTTTTTTCAATGATGGAGACAGTAACATTTGATAAAAGCCAGGACCCAGACATAGAGTGTCTAATTAGAGGTCCTATGCATAAGGCTGAGACTGAAAGTGCTATGTCCCAAGGCTAATGATGAATTGTAGATAAATCCACACCCGGGTTAAAGGGAGGGGTTGGGGACTATAAAGAAACTATAAGGAAAAATGAGTCAAGCAAAACACATCTTTCTTGAGAATTCAAAATTATAAGCATATCTTTATAAATATTCGTTGTCAAAATTTACAATACATGGTGATTCCTCAAACCTTAAGGCAGGAGGATGTGAAAGGGGCTTCAGGATGAATTGGTACTGCAGGCATATGGCAAAAGAAATAGAAATCCTCTCTGGAAGAATCCATTTTCAACACTGGCCTCAAAGAATTCTCAAAGATAAAGTTTTATATAATGTGAATAACCAGTCAAAAATTACAAAATAACAAGTAAATAGAGCACAATAAATGCAAGCTAGCAGGAATAACAGGTAGTACAAGCAGCCCAGCTAGTGTAGCTCAGTGGTTGAGTGTTGACCTCTGAACCAGGAGGTCAGGGTTTGATTCCTGGTCAGGGAATATGCTAAAGTTGCTTTGTAAGTTATGTAATTAATCAAAATTTTTCTTTTTCTTTTTTTAAAATATATTTTTTATTGATTTTAGAGAGGAAGGGAGAGGGAGAGAGAGAGAGAGAAACATCAATGATGACAGAGAATCATTGATCGGCTGTCTCCTGCATGCCCCAACTGGGGATCGAGCCCACAACCCCGGGCATGTGCCCTGACCAAGAATTGAACCGTGTTCTCCTTGTTCATAGGTCAATGCTCAACCACTGAGCAACTGCGGCCTGGGCCCAAAATTTTTCAATCTCGATTCTCAGTAGGGGGAGTGAGGGGGAAGCCGATCAATGATTCTCGTCATTGATGTTTCTATCTCTCTCCCTCTTCCTTCTTCTCTCTCTAAAAATCAATAAAAATATATTTTAAAAAGCAAAACAGATAGTACAAGCAGATATAAAAGCATTTCAGATGTTAGAATGGTCAGATATAGAAAATAAATATGCTGAATGTTTAAAGAAATAACAAGATAGATTGAAAACATGCACAAAGAGCAAGAACTTAAAAATAAAAAAGAACCAATAGAACTTTAGAAATTAAAGTCCTCAAAATTAAAAACATAAAGTTTCATAGCAGAGTAAACACAACTGAAGAGGGAATTATGAACTGGAAGACAGATTAAAAGAAATGATATAGGATGCAGCAGAGAGAAATAAAGAGATTGAAAATACTTTAAAAGAAGTTAAGATATATGGAAGCTAAAGTAAGAAGTTCTAACATATATCTCATCTGAGTTCCAGAGAGGGGTGTGTGTGTGTGAAAAAAAGAAAAAGAAAAAGGGTGGACAAAGGAAATACATAAAAAGATAATACCTGAAAATCTTCCATGGCAGTTTGCTTTTCAGAGAGGGGGAAAGAAGTGCAGCCCAAGGTGGAAGCCATAGTCTTTTTGTAACCTAGTTGCGAAAGTTTTGCAGTAGTCTACCATTAGAAGCAAGTCATTAAGTTCAGTCCATTACATGAGGGTGTGACTATGAGGAGGTGGGGAACAGCGAAGGCCATCTTAGAGGCTGCCTTCATTAGTCATCAATGATATGCAAATTAACACCAAAATGAGATACCACTGTTAGAATGGCTAAAATAAAACTAAAAAGACAATACCAATGTTGACAAAAATATGGGGCAACTGGAATTACTGTGGGAATATAAGATGGTATTAACATTTATTAACATAAAGCAAAGCAAAGAAACAAGTACAAACAACAAAAATAAAGTAAAGTAACTGGCAAGGCCAGCAATATACAGAAAGGTCTTGACTCATAAGAGCCCAAGCTACCATTTATGTATTCATCTGTTGTTGCCATTTAACTCATAATTTTATTAAATTCTTTCAGTGATTCTTTGGGATATGTCTTATTACCCTACTAGAGGCCCAGTGCACAAGATTTGTGCACTCGGGGTAGGATGAGGTTCCTCAGCTTGGGTTGTGCCCTCTTGCAGTCTAGGAACCCTGAGGGGGATGTCCAACTGATGACTTGGGCCTGCTCCCCATAGGCAGTTGAACATCCTTAGTGCCGCTGCAGAGAGCCTCCCGCCACCACCACTGTGCTCGCCAACCATGAGCCTGGCTTCTGGGCTTCTGGCTGAGCGGTGTTCCCCTGTGGGAACACACTGACCACCCAGGGGCAGTTCCTGCGTTGAGCATCTGCCCCCTAGTGGTCAGTACACATCATAATGACTGGTTCCACTGTTGGATTTGCATATTACCCTTTTATTATATAGGATTTTACAGAAAATGAATATTGACTCTTAGGATTAAGTAACTTGGTCCAGATAAGTTGTAAAGGATGGAATGGGAGTTCATCATTTCTTGTTTCACACTTGTGTTCAAAATGGTATTAACAGCTGAATCAGGTGGTGATATTGAGATAAGTCTCTGCTGTAGGTGGGGCCACTTTTCAACCAACAGGAGGCAAGGCATAGACAGTCCCTGCAGCCACCACAGAGGGCACATTCCCAAGAGAGAGAGAAAACAGGGTTAAGGAAAATAGAGGCCATTTCGGTCTAAAATGATTTGTGCAGCCCCAACAAGAGGAGAACCCGAATAGAATAGAGCAGGGAGAGTGAGGAAGGGGACATGCAAAAAGGGGTAATGCAAGACTTCCAAGGTGAGTGGTATTGGTGAGTAATGCTGTTAACATGACAGGAGGTGGTGGAACCAGTCTCCAGCAAAACCCAGCTGATGCTGCAAAGGGATGGAATCCTGCCTGCTGTCCTGAGAGGCTGCTCTCTGCAGATAAGGCTGTTAGTCAATGTAGCCTCTCCCTCCCCTACCCCCCTTTCTGATGAGGACCATTAACATTATTCATTTAGAAGAAAGCCTCTCCTAAGAATTTCATCTTTCAGCAGGGAGCTGGGATAAAAGCAGTTTAGGAGTGGTGACTTGGGGCATAAGAACTCAGCAAGAAGCAGAGCTTTCTGATGAGGCATGTTTGGTAGAAACTTTGCAGATGCTTTTTTGGGGGCAAGCCTTATTTTGTATTGTGGGCAGAAGTCTGCATTTTCCACTTCTCTTTCCCTCTGTGGCCCATTTTACTCCCAATAACCACTTCTTCTAAATTGGCTTTGCCCTGAGGAGTTGGAGGTGCAACATTTCACAAAATCATGGCCTTAACACACTTAGATTTTGAAATGAGACTTGTGAAATATTCAGTGTCAATGACGTCTCCCAAGCTGCCAGTCAGCTACATTATCCAGGTGGTAAAACCTCAGCTTTCATGGTTAGCCAAATTCCTGGGATCTCATATCCACTGTCTCCTGAAATGTCCTTAAAAATGAAACAGCCACTCAATCCCCCAGAGCCGAGTTGGCAGCTCGGTGGCATGCTCAGGTTTTCCAACTCTAAGTCTCACTCTTCAAGTTCTGCTTACTTGTGAAAACCCACTGAAAACTCAGTTCCCGTGCAATCGGTTCCCCAGCAGAGAACATTGCTTCACTTGACTTCTTCACACCCTGTAATCGAACTTTCTGGATGAGAAGTTGCACCTCAGACATTTAGCTCTGCTGTTCACATTCAATAAATGGATAAATTAAAGAGCTCCCTGACAGCTGTGGTTTCTGAGAATAAGAATCATGTTGCCTCAGTCATCTGACTTCATTTCCCTCCTTTCCCTTCTAAGGTTGAGGTGAATTTGGTGAGTGGGTCATTTTTATTTTTTTTTCTATTAGAATTTGTAAGTATAAAGTTAATAACCCAAAATGATTTCATCATAGTAGCAATTTCCAAGCTTAGAGAAATTAGAATCCAACTGAAATAGGATGGTTTCTCATGCTCAGATCTTCTTTGTTGTTATTATTTTTTATTGTGGTAAAATATAAGGAAACATAAAATTTACCATTTTAGTTTTTTTTAAGTGTATAATTTTGGGGCATCTTATATTTACAGTGGCTTGCAACCATCACCAGTATCTATTTCCAGAACTTTTTTTTATCATTCCAAACAGAAGCTCTATAGCCATTAAGCAAAAACTCCCTGCTTCCCCTCTTTCAGTCCTGGTAACCACTGTTCTACTATTCTCTGTCTCTATGAATTTGACTATTCTATATACCACATATAGGTGGAATCATATTTATCCTTTTGTGTCTGGCTTATTTCATTGGCCATAATATCTTCAAGGTTCATTTACGTTGTAGCATGTGTCAGGATTTCATTTCTTTTTATGATAAATAATATTCCAATGTACATATATATCACATTTTGTTTATCCACTCATCTATTGATGGACATTTTTTTTCCTACTCTTTGGCTCTTGTGAATAATGCTGTTGTGAACATTGGTATTCACAGGTCATCTATTTGAGTTTAAGCTGTCAAGTCTTTTGTGTATACTTAGGAGTGAAAGTGCTGGATCATATGGTGATTCTATGTTTAATCTTTTGAGGAACCAGCCTCCAATTTTAAAAGAATTTTAAAGGATTGGGAAGGACCATTGAGGTGTTTTTTTTTGGTTTGTTTTTTTTGTTTGTTTGTTTTTTTTTAAGACCATACTCATTAAGAAGGTTTGGTTACCATATATTTTGTTTTACATGTACTTCTTCTTCCTACCTCAAAATGCATCTTAAGACCTTCCAGAGAGCAGAATGTTTATTTAATTCATCTTTGGATTCCAAGTGACTATCAGTGCCTGATACATGATCAACATTAAAAAAATATACTAGATGTTTATACATCAAATTTGAAAATGAGACTATTTCAGAGACTCAAAGCAAAAGAATAGATGGCAAGTAACTACATGTTCTGAAGTGAGATGCTGGATCACTTTTGTAGGACTTGCAAATGAGGTTTCTAAGGGCCTGTGTAAAAAGGGATTGAGGATGAAGATGGTAGGGTAATTCCTTTATTAAGGTGTTGATGTGCTATGGCATTTCCCTTCACTGAGGTGGCATTATGGGGAGAATGCTGGGCTTCTGCTGATAGTAATGCAGAGGTACCCTTTAGACTAAATATAGGCCACTCCTAGGGCAGCTCACCCAAGATGGCATCTATCAGAAAGCAGCTGGAGGTGCTCTTCTGAATGCAAAAGCTGATAGGAATGTTCTAGGAAGATAGTTGGAGGGGAGCCTTTGCCTTTTCAGTCAAGAGACATGCAGGTGGGTATTTTATAAGAAGTGCCCATGACAGGAAGTCAGCAAGAGACTCACCCATATGCACAGAACACTTGAGCAGACTTTGGCAGTGGCAGCCAAAGTAAGCTTTTCCAGGGCTTCTCTTTCTCCCTAATCCCTTGGCTCTGAGTCCCACCTTCAAGCTACAACTGTGAGGATTCAGAAATGTAGGCTGCCCAGGTAGGGGAGAGGAAGGAAAGGCAGGGGAACTGGTAAGAGTCAACGGGACCAGCCCTCCTTCCTATAGGTTCCCAGCCAGGAGCAAAGCTAATTTGTGCAGGCAGGAATTTTCAATGAAGTTCATAGTTTTATTATTACACATGAGAGGAATTTTAGCTACTGAATGGAGGCTGTCCTTGATTCTAAAAGTGACCAGAGAATTTTTTCTAATCAGTGGATGCCTGACACAGATATGGGAGCTAGCCAGAAATTTATTCAAGAGGTGCAGGGCAGAAATAGCTCAAACACTGAAGGGAAGCAATAGAATTGTGTTCTGCTTATATCCTATTGAGTTACTCTTTTTTAAGGCTTAATTTAAAGTGCAATAAAATAAGTTTTTGTTTTAAGAAAATTATCCACAAGCTTACTTGGGCTAACAAAAATGTTAACTTTATTTGCTTCCGATTATAACTTAATTGACTGAGTGTGAAAACACTGCATATTTTATTAAAGTAAGAATACTTTGGGCTAACTATCATCCATACCTATTTTAGTAATAGTGTTCGCTTCCCTTGTTGGAAATTATTTCTCCCCCATTTAATATAGCTTTGTGAGACTGTTACTCAAGATGGTTGGTGAGTTTGTTACTCAAGGTGTCTTGTCTTGCCCTAGCTCAGATGGCATCATGGCCCAAGCTATCCTGGAATTTAAATTTTGAGCAGAATGAGAAAAAGTCTGAGAATACTTGGTGGCTATAGTTTCCAGAGGCAGCACCCTAATAAGATTGTAAGTAGCTAATCTAAGCTCTAAGACCTCCTCCCCTCCTCAGATCTAAGTTCCTGGACTTAGCTCTCCCGTATCTGATCTACTAGGCACCTTGCCAACACATTGCCCTAATCACAGTTTCCATTTCTTATAACCAAAGGAACCTGATTTGTTCTGATGGGAGATTGGTATATATTTATTTATGTCATTGGTTAATACAAACAACAAAATAAATTTTTGTTTATATATACAGTTTGGTTAGGAGATATTTTCAAAATGGAAATTGATGGGTGTCGCTGCTATAAATGGTAAGTGGGATCATGGCAGGCACTGGAGAAATAGGATTGATGTGTCCCTGGTCCCATGAGGCTTATAGTGTAATGGGGCATGCACAGTCATAATTAGCACTTATTTTGTTGAATATTAATTGACTATGGGTTGAAAAACAAACAGGTGTTATGGGAACACATAGAAAGGTAGGGAGGGCTTTCTGGATAAGAAGTAGGAGTCCCTGGGCAGAGTGGAGAGGGGCTGATAATAGTGGTTATGATGGGCAAGAAGTAGTTTTCTGGTAGAGAGAAAGGTGGTCAAAGTGTGGGAGACCAAAAAGTGCCCACTGCCTTCAAAGACTTGAAGGAAGACCTCTGTTGCTTAGCTATGGAAACTCGTAAGCCAAGAGACTGACTGTTGATATTGGATAAGAGGATGGCAGATGGACAATGCCTTACCTCGGAGAATGAATCTCTCCATGGAACTAAGCACATGCATCATCTCCTCAGACCTGGTGCAGGGGATTTTAGAAGCCTGGGCAAGGTAGTGAGAATATACATATATATATATTTACCTTAATATGCAAATAGACTGAACGTTGGAACAACCGAATAACCAGTCACTATGACATGTACTGACCACTAGGGGGAGGTGTGCATGGAACATGGTGGGCGTCAGCTGTAGCGGGATGGTAGAGCAGGTGAGTGGGGGTGCCAGACCAAGGTGGAGTGCCAGTCACTGTCATCAGGGTGAGCCTCTAGTTGTTACTGAAAATTCTTTGCTCCCATGTGCTGTAGTCCCACTGGGCACTTGCATCTGCTGCCAGTGCCGGAGCTGCTGCTTGCACCCACTGCTTGCACCCACTGCTGGTGCCAGCCCCAATCACTCCACGCCATCAGTGGGTGAGAGCAGGGCCAGCACCATCAGCATGTGGGAGGGGGGCTGCCAGCAGACAGAGAACTGGGGGGCTGTGGTGGGAGGGGCCAGGCAGAGGCATGGAGAATGGGCTGAAACCCACCCCTGTGCCCACCGCAGCCTCTTGGCCCACAGGTGCATGAATTCATGCACTGGACTACTAGTAAGGACATATTCCTTTGTGAGTTGGGCTGAAGGGAACACTCCAAGACTTGTATTCACTGACAGTTTAACCTACACTTAAAAGTGATTTTGCCAGACTGAATACAATCAGAAGCAGAAACCACTACAATTATCCCTGGAGTAATAGATTCAGCCCTTTTGTTTCAATTCAGTAAGTTTGGAGAAGAGCAGAATAATAATCATTTTGAGGAGATGATGCATGTGCACACTTGAACAGATGAAAAAATGGTAGATCTGGGACCCTAGGTCACTATCCGCTTATTCTACTCACTGTCCTGCCCAGTGAGGGAAGAACACATAAAAGGAAGGAACTAATGACATCATGCTTCCCAAATTTCTCATTTCTATTGATCCCTTTGAAAATTCAAGAGTTGAAAAACTCAAAGTGGGGACCACTGAACAAGGTGTGTCTTGCAAATATTGAGGCTCTACAGTTTATTTTAGGGATGCCACGTAGAACTAATAAAATGGAAGATCTGAATGTTTTGAGGCAAACTGACCAGTTTCCACAAACCCTTATCGAGCGCTGCCATGTGACCAGCACTGTAGTTCCTTTAATTCTCTTAGACAATTACTTACTATATGATGATATGAATTGTCCCCTAAGTAAAAGACATATATTATTGTCAGCCTACATTATGCATGGCATAAGCTAATGATTAATAACATGGCATAGACATTTATTGTACCATTAGAAGAACTCAAGAGGAGGAAAAATAAATTTTTATTGGACAGGGGTTCAATGGGCCTGATTTTATGTAATTTTTCTCTACAATCTTGAAAAGTATACATTAATGGCCCATTATACAGAGATAGAAACTGATAAACCGAGGCAAGGTTAGAACTCGCCTACTGTTGTATAACCAATAAAAGCAGGGCTGGATTAGGAACCTGTGTCTCTGGTCTCCAGTGCCCATTATTTCCTGCCATATCACACTGTGGCTCAGTGCTTCCCACAGAAACATTCTCCCACCATCTCATCAGATCCTTGCTGTGCTTCCCCAGGGCTTCTAAACAGATTGGCGATGTCATTTAAATAAGTGATGAGCATATAGATTAGAGAGGCCTCTTTTGTATATTTCTTTTGTCTGTCCTGAATGAAACTGGCCAGATTTTGGTCTGAATTATCACAGGAGAGACAGGCTTTTTGTGTGCCCATGAGTCTTTTGCTCCTTTGAATCATACTCAGTGACCCTAAAAAGTCAGAGTTGACAAAAATCATTTGCTGTAATTGAAGAAGAAAGATTAATACTCGCTGAGTGATAACTGTGGTGCTGTATGGGTGTTTAGGCGATATATCCTCCACTGCAATGATCCCTATTTTTTAACACTTCTGGGCCACCCTTCTTCCTACTCATCTCAAGTGTGTTACAGATTCTGACAGCTGTCAGCCCCATAGCAGTAGGATGTTGCGAGAATATAGTACAGATCCAATAGTTGTTGTTTTTTTTAATTGAGTGCCTGAGTGCCACAAGCTATGATAGTGACTTCCTTGGACACGTAAGCTTCACTGAATTCCCAGGCAGTTATTATTATCCTTATTTTCAGCTGAGAGAATGAAGTTCAAGAAGATGAAGAAACTTCTTTACTTTCCCATAGTTGGCAAATGGCACATTTGAGTTTCCCAGGCACTCCCCAGATTCCACTCACTGCTCTGCCTAAGAAGGGGTGAAAGAATGCATCCAGTTCTAGAAAGCCCAAAGGAATTGGTTATCAATGGGAGAGTCCTGAAAAGATGGTTGCTATCAACTGAATGTGTCTCCCCAAAATATGTATATTGAAATCCTAGTATTTGGAGGTTAGGCCTTTGGGGGTGATTAGGTTATGAGGGTAGAGCTTTCATGAATGGGATTAATGCCCTTATATAGGAGACCCCAGACAGCTCTTTCATTCTTTTGTTCATGTGAGGACACAGTGAGAAGATAGATGTGCATCTGCAGACCAGGAAGCGGGCTCTCACCAGACACTCAATGTGCTTGCTGGTTCCTTGGTCTTGGATTTTAGCCACTCAGTCTATGGTATATTTGTTATAGCAGCTAAAATGACTAAGATGTGATAAGTATTAGTTGAACATAAACATAATTTTCTGTTATTTATGGCTCAGTCCCAAGCAGACCTCTGAGTCCCTGTTCTAAAGGGACTGGTCACATTTTTATGTACCTGGACTGCCTCCAGCCCTCCCGGAGTCCTCTCCTCCTGTATGTTAGATGGGCCTTTGTATTCTCAGAAGAGGTGCTCCTATGGAGACTTTGGGGTTGTCATCCTTGGTATTTTAATAAGAAGATGTAGAAGGAATAATGCCACATATAAATAGACTTGAGTTTTGTTCATAGCTTTACCTAAGATTGAAATGTAATGCCCAGAGCTTTAAGCAACATGAAAACCACCTTTGGATTCCTGGGCATTTTCACTGATAGCACTCGAGAAGTCCAACAAAATGTGTTTGTTAGTGGCAGTGAAACAGAGCTGGGGAGTGTGGTGGTAGAGTCAGCAACAAGCACAGCTTTTTGTTTTCCCCTGCAAGTGCTAAGCTGTGGGGTCTTGTTTTCTTTAGAAACACGGAGTTCAGGCCATGGATCTTAATAAGAGAATTAAGTAGTTTTGGTCACATAATCTTCATGCTCTATTTTGTCTAAATCTTGAGCATATTTACAGAAAAGCCAGAACCTGCAGCTGTATTTACTGAGCAGATTCCATGGCCAGGCGTTCATAGCAGGAGTCAGTGGATAACACCAATTTCTTTTCTCCTGTTGGGAAGAGGAAAGAAAGACTTAGAAAACGGCCTGCCAGCAGAAATGCACTTTGGTTACTTATAACCAAAAGACAGGTTTTTGCCATTCTTTATGCCTGAGTTCTGGAAGCAGCCAGTCTCTGAGTACCATAAGTCCCATAGCCCAGGGTAGCTGACCAGGTAAGTTGCCTCAGTGTCTTCAGTTGTCACTGTCACACAGCTGCTGTATCTGGATGCTTTTTTTCTTGCATTCATTCTTATCAGAAGGATACATGATTAATAACATAATTCCTGGAAATTTAAAGCTTCTCCAGAAAAATATCACACTTAAATGAATTAGAGTATAGTCTAAGACTTAACATGGTCCAGATCCTTTCAGTTTCTAGGTTGCTTCTCCCTGCTATGGGTTCCTTTAAGAGCTATATGAATTCTTTCATAGCAGAGATGCTGTCAGGGTACCTAATAAAACAAGAAATGCATTCATCTACTTAGTCAGTCACCTAGTCAACAAACATTTCTTGAACACTCATTATATGCCAGAAACTAGCCATGGGTGCTATCAAGAGTTCTAAAGTGATTCCTGAGTCAGAAATTGTCCTGTGATAGAGTGTTTTGGTGTGAAGTGTTGCATTATTCTCAAACATCATGGGGAAGTGGATTTCATTATTAGCTCCATTTTACTGATGAAGAAACTGAAGCTCAGAGAAGTCAAATGCTGGGCCTAAGGACTTATATGTAAAACCTACCTTCCAAATTTCATTCTATTTCCAATACATTATGCTGTATTCTCACTTTATATGAACTTTAGTTACTGTGTTTTAATCAAAATAGACCAACCAAAGTCAATACACAGACCAGACCCTTGGCATTTGAAGATTTAACTTTCTTGGCATTGACTATTTGCTAGACTATTCTTGGGTTCCATTAATGAATGACCTGGAAGAGCCATGACTTAGAGATTTAAATTGCTGAGACATGATCTGAATCTCTTATCTTAGAGACTAGAGTGTGGGGACAATCTCTCATATTCATAGTAGTTTACCAAGCATTTGTATCTCAATGTGACTCTGTTTCTTTATGTATTTTACATGCAAATGTTACAATGGCCTGCCAGTTATCAAAAGTACTCATGGATATTGGAACTTCAATAGAAAGTCCCAGGAATTGTCCATTATAAATGCCAATATATTAGAAATTGCTAACATGGGAATGGACAGCTTCAGTTTGAGGATTTGGAGATGGAATGGAGCAGAGGACTTTGGTTGGGTTTTTTTTGGTTGGAACTTGAGCGGTCATGCCCCATCATTCAAAACCTTTAAAGACATTCCTTAGGGCCCTGCAGGTTTCCACATTTCCCGGGAGGTATTTCTTCCTAACTCAGAAAAGGTTAGCTGGAGTATACTTTGTGTCTGAGTTCATTCAGGCTACTTTAACAAAATATCACAGACTGGGTGGCTTATAAACAATAGAAATTTATTTTTCACAGTTCTGAAAGCTGAAAGTCCAAGATCAAGGTGCCAATGTGGTTGTGTTCTGCTGATTTCTTTCTGAGAGACTTCTACCTGATTCATAGCTGGCACATTGTCCCTATGTCCTCACATGGTGGAAGGGTCCAGAAATCTCTCTCTGGAGTCTTTTTTACAAGGGCACTAATCTTATTCATGAGGGCACCATCCTTGCTTCATAACCTAGGTACCTCCCAAAGTTCCTACCACCTAACACCATCATTTTGGGGTAGGATTTCAACATACGAAATTTTTTTGTTTGTCGGGGGAGGGTCACAAATATTGAAAGAGCATATGGGTATTGCAGGGAATAAATAGTATGTATCCTTGGAGATTGTACTGTTCTATCTACCATGAGATTAGTAGAATGAGCAGGTATTTTTCAAAACTGCTGCATTGACATGTACTTTGTGCTCCTTATCTCTGATGGGAGCCTAACTCAGAGCAGTCCTTGACCCTACAGTCTTCATTAAACATTCCATTTCCATAAAATGCTCATTTGGAAGAATTTTTATGTGAATGAAGCACTCCAATTAATGAATTTCAAAATATTTTTAAAATTTGAAATATGTATCAGTAAAATAAAACTCTATTTGTTGAAGGCTATTTTAAAAGAATAGAAAAAAAGAATGAATGGGGTTTGCAGCATCAGAATCACAAAGCAGAATTTAGGATAGTGGATTTAGAGCAGAGAAGCAATCTCTAATAATAAAAATGTAATATGCTAATTAGACCAGACAGCCGAATGATCTTCCAGACATTCTTCTGGATGACCTTCCAGATAAAGCCTGGGCTGCGAGGGCCAAGGCAAGCCGCCACCACAGTGAAGGCCGAGTCTCTTGCATGAATTTCATACACTGGGCCTCTAGCAGCTTAATAACTAACACAATTATTTCCAAAGCCTATTCCAATGAGTGGAACTCATGGCCTACAATATGACAGCACCATATGTTCTGCAACAGAACTAGTTTTTTTTGGGGAAAAAAATCTCATTGTTTACCATTAATCACCAATGTCTTGAAACATCAAGTCAACTTTTTGTGAAAATATCCTTATTGACCACATGCTAATTTTCTTGTAATTATGGAGTTTTATTTAACCAAATATTTACATTTGATCTTTCCTGGTTGCAAATAAATATAGTTTATTTATCTCAAAACTGCCTGCTTTGCCATTTATTCCTATTATGTAAGAATTTGGGAATGTTTTTTCAGCAGTCAAGATCAAATCTGTTATATCCTGGAATGAATTGCAGGCTGAATAACTTCTGTTCAGTTCCTTATTTGTCCAAAAGAAGAAAAACCAGAATTGACCTAGACAAAATAAAATTAAGGAGAATTAAAACAAAACACACCTTAGTTTTGTATGGCACTGGCCTCATCCTCAACACATTATAGAGCTTCAAAGTTGGCCTCAGTGTTATCAAATATTCTTTAAGAACAAAGAAAGATACTGCATCTGAAAATGTAAACATCTAAATACTAATTAAAGCTTTATTGCAATTCTTCAGAAATGCATAATGAGATTTATGCTGTCAGTCACTGTAATTCAGACCACTATAATGTGATTCTGGCTTAATGTGTACTTCTCAATAACTTCGGGCCTGGAGCAGGTATTATCCTCTTCAAAAAACAACTTGAATGTTTGAGAAGATGTGGAGAAAAGGGAATCCATGTACATTGTTAGTAGGATTGTAAATTGGTGAAGCCACTATGGAAAAGAGTATGGAGGTTCCTTCAAATACTAAGAATAGAACTTCCATATGATCCAGTTACTCCACTTCTGGGTATTTATCCAAAGAATATGAAGACACTATTTTGAAAAGATATAGGCACCTCTATGTTCATTGCAGCATTATTACAACTAGAGATCTGGTGCACGAAATTCATGCACTCAGGGGTTGGAGGGTCCCTCAGCCTTGCATGTGCCCTCTTGCAGTCTGGGAGCCCTCAGGGGATGTCTGACTGATGGCTTAGGCCCACTCTCTGCAGGCCTAAGCTGTCAGTTGGACATCCTTAGCACTGCTGAGGATGAGGCTCCCACCACTGCTGCACTCGCCAGCTGTGAGCCCAGCTTCTGACTGAGGGGTACTCCCCCTGTGAAAGTGCACTGACCACCAGGGGGCAGCTCCTGCACTAAGCGTTTGCCCCCTGGTGGTCAGTGCGCATCATAGCAACTGGTTGTTCTGCCACTTGGTTGATTTGCATATTAGTCTTTTATTATATAGGATAGCCAGGATATGGAAACAGCTTGTGTCCATCAACCAATGAATGGATGAAGAAGATGTGATGTATATAGAATGGAATACTACTCAACCATAAAAATGATGACTGTGTGCCATTTGCTGTAACATGAATGGAATTTGAGGGCATTTGCTAAGTGAAATAAATCGGATGGAAAAAAGACAAAAATTATATGATTTCATTCATATGTGGAATATAAAACAAACAAACAAAACAAAAACTATTAAATATAGACAGAGGGAAAGGGTGGAGGGAGGGCAAAATGGGTAAGGGTGTCAAATACATGGTGACAGATGGAAACTACACTTTTGGTGGTTAGTATGCTAGTATACGGATGTTGAGTTATTAAATTGTATATCTGAAAATTACATGATGTTCTAAACTAATGTTATCCCCTTCCTCCCTCCCCGCAAACAAAAGACAATGTGCAGACTGCCAACCAAGTTTTCCCCTGCAGCCTCGTTGGGCTAGCATGAGTAGGACCACTGAGGCAAATAAGGGGCTGAGTTCCCTTTTTCTCTACCTCCACTCATTGTTCAAATGAATGATATTTCCAACTGCAGGTGGTCTTAAAGAGTGACAATTTAGTACAAAATCATCTAATCTGGGAAGGCAAATTGTTTGAACTTGAGAGTTTTACTCTGATTCCAGTAGAAAGATCTCTGGTAACAGAAAATTAGTTAAGTGTCAGTTCTCGGTAACAGAATGTATTTACTGCCGTTTCTTTCGAGATAATAAAATACCTCTTAAATTACCCTCTCTTCCTGGAAAATCTGAGCAGAAAGCAAACTCTGAGACTCCTATCATTCCGTAGAGCCTGAAACCATATCTAGTAATCACTTCAAGTCTCAGTGGGGAGGAACCACAGGTAGGGAGCTACTTGGGATTTATAGTGCCACTTACTTCTACAAGCAAAACCAGAGTCATAAAATGCAAGAGGAAAAAGTTCTTGAGCCCCCTCTTCCCCCAGGGTAAGTAAAGGAATACACTTTGAATTCTGATTTTTGTTATCCTAGACAAAACAATATACCTTAACCCATTCATTGCTGGAAGACTGAGCTTCAGCCTTTCTCCGAGGCTATTTTTCAACTCTCTGCCTCTTTGTCTCCACTGAGCTCAGACAGGTCTGGTGTTTGCTCTCCCTGACTCAGTTTCCTCACCTCTGAAGTGGATGTAATAATATCTGCCAGGTTCTTCTAGCATCCATGTAGGAGACAGTAACAAGCGGTGTCATCTCCCGGCTCCGAATTTCTGTAACAATGGCCAAGAATCACTGATGGCAGAGAAATCAAAAGTGAAATGTAACGTTTTCTCAACTTTTTCATGCTGAAATTTGTCCAGGTTATACCCTGTTTCTGTTTCTGTGTCATTAGCCTCCCTCTTTTCTTCAGGATATTTCACCTGGGGTAGCAAAGGCAGGTGGTGACAGGGAGACAGACATGGACATTGAATCAGCAATATCTGAGCTTTTCTAGGTTAACTTGGCCATGACTCAGCAAGGCAGCCAGAGACACCTCACTGGCTTACACCTATTAGAGAAGTGGCCAGTCTGAGGCAGTGGGCAGTTTCCAATGAGAGGCTCTTTGCAAAGCATTCTAAATGTAAAAAGATCTCTGTTCCCTTGCCTCTCTCCCATCCTTTCCCCGCTTCACTGGCAAAGAAGAGCCCTCTTTCTGGTCCTGGAATCCTTTCTCTTTCTCTTCCTTTTGCTCCTTTTCTTCCTACCAAACACACTCTCTTCCTAACATAAAAATAATCATTCAATGAAACTTGTTACCCCTTCACGATGACTGTACTGCTGTCCTTCCCCTCACACCACACAGAGGCAAAGCACGTCGGGAAAAGCACAGGCTGGAGTTGGGTTCAAACCTTCACTTTCTTTTTAGCTGTGCGTCTCTGGGGAAGTGGTTCACCCTCTTTCCCCTCAGCTAAAATGGAAACAAAAAAAATAATGATGATGCCCTAGCTGGTTTGACTCAGTGGTTGGAGTGTTGGCCTGGAGTCTCGGTTTAATTCCAGTTAAGGACACATACCTGGGTTGCAAGCTCGATCCCTGGCCCTGGCCGGCCCTCCTCTGGGAGGCAACTAATCAATGTGTCTCTCTCACATTGATGTTTCTCACTAATAAGTAAGTAAGTAAATAGAAAAATATACCCTCAGGTAAGGATTAACAAAATAAACCAATAGTGATGATAATGCCTGTAGAAGTTATGAGGCTGAAATGACATCATGAATTTAAGGGCCCAGCATAAGGCCAAGATTTCCTCCTTCCATGGATACATTAGCTGGAAAAGTGGTTGGAACCTACCACCTCCCCTCCCCCACTTTCACCTTGCTTGTCAGGCTCTGGAGGGACTTCCATTTTTGCTGACCTTGTGCCCATGTAAGAAGGATAAATAGCACCTCTGCCTAGAAGTCCGGCCTGTGCCTGTTTCCATGACACAGTGCTGTCTGGAGGCAGTGAACACAGGAGCTCACAGAATTCCCTCTCATGTTGAAGTTGAGCGTCAAAATGTGTGGCCTGTGCCCTGCTTCCCATGCAGGAAACTGCTTCCTCAGAGCCCCTGCAGCCTAGAGTTTGAGCCCTAAAATTCAGGAAAACCTTAGTTGGGGTGGGGACCTCACTAAGTAGCTTTTATTTCAATGCACTCAATTTCAGAAGTAAGCCTGGGGCTCATCCTGGCAGTCCCAGGAGCCACAGATTTGGGGACGTTGTGCCTGCTATTTGGAGTGGGTTAACGCAAGGTCAGCAGAGAGTGTATCTAACATCCCTTGCTCCCCCTCGTTCGCTTGTTTGGAGGCTGTTACTCCCATCGAGTCCCACTTCTGAGGCACGAGGATGGGGGCAGTCACAGCAGCTGGCAGCAGCACAGCCTGGTAAAAGCCGGTCCTCCTGTCTCAGCCAGGAGCCCACTCCAATACACTTCGGCCTGCCGACCATTTGTCTGTAGACCAGATGCCAAACTCTGTGTGTTTTATGTAAACAGAGGTGTTTGTGGGGAGACAGGTGAGACAAGAGAATGGGAGCCAGAAATAAATCAAAGGAACTGGAGACAGGCAGGCTGGGGCAGGAACCTGATGGATGGAAGGCGTAAGTGGAGTTAGCCGCTCAGTAGCTGCCAGGCCAGGAGGGAACTGAGGAGTTTGTGTGCACACGGAGACCGAGGGTGGGAGCTGGAGTACCAGACAGAATCCTTGCAACCGGAAGACTCGCAAGCTGACCGGAGGAAAGGAGGGCAGTCTGGGGCCAGCTCCTCATCTGGAATTGGAGGAGAGAGCAGAGGGAGCATCGCAGGAGAAAACGGTGACAACCTTGAGGCCTCCTTCCTTTCTAAGCAAGGAAGCTGCCATCCAGGGCGGGGAAATGACATGGCAACAGGCCACTGAGTTGGTGGACAGGTGTCACTCTGCACCCCTATACCCCTTGCTTAGTTACCCAGACGTTGTGGGTTAAATGTCCCCTAAAAAGATGTGTCCAAGTCCTAACCTGTGAATGTGACCTTGCTTGAAACCAGGGTCTCTGTGGATGTTATCAACTTAAAATGAGATTATACCGGCCTAGGGTGGGCCTTTAAGCCCATATGACTGGTGTCATTGTAAGAAGAGGACACAAGGCCACACACAGACACAAGGAAGCTGGGATCTGAAGATGGAGGCAGAGATGAGAGTGAGGCATTTACAAGGCAAGGACGCCACAGATTGCCAGCCGCTACCAGAAGCTGGCAGAGAAGCAAGGAACAGACCCTCCCTCCCTCAGGGCCTTCCAGAAGGAATCAACCTTGCTGCCACCTTGATTTGAAACATCTGGCCTCCGGAACTGTGAGACAGTGATTGCTGTTATTTTAAGCCACCCAGCGTGTGGCGCTCTGTTATGGCAGCCCTAGAAAGTGACACAAGGCTACGGAAACCGTGCACTTGGGGAGTGTAGAGCTTCCTTATAAATGTAGCTGAGCACAGCGGGCCACCTTTGATGCTTTCCATAGAGTCTAGATGCACCTTCTGCAGGCTCTAGGTTAACTGTGAGGCCTGAGCAATTGTGGAGAAGTGGCAGGGGACCTGGGAAGCAGGCCAGATAGCCAGGGCCAGGCTGAATGCTATGCTCATCTCCCTTCATGTGTCCTGTCCCTGGGTTAACAGGCTTCTTGCCCAGTGCTGCTCCTGGTCTATCTTGGTTCTTATAAGGGCTTCTGTTCTATGACCCTGGCCGATCTCCTGCCCTGGTAGACTGCAGGGCATCATGTCAGTGTCCCAAGGATCTCCTTCCCCTTCCTCCCACCCTCTCTGAGAGTCCTGTCACTCTCAGATACCACCCATCCTGGTTCCTCACCACCATCCACACCCCCTCAACCTACCCCTTTGGACCCATCTGGAAGGGGTTTAGCAAGGATTTGTCATAAATGTGTGATCCTGTCACTAACCAATGGGACCTCCAGTTCTCTGAGCCTCCATGCCGTGCTTGCTACCACAGGGTCCCTCCTAGAGGAGGAGGGGGAGGTAGAATTGGGGGGAGGGGTAGAGGGGATACTCCTTGATGCCATCATAAGAAAATACAAAATAAGCAAATAACTGGTGTGAGGAGGAACAGGCTGAGTCTTCAGGAAGATGTCCTTAGGGACCAGCAGCTCTCTGTGGAGAAGGGTTGGGGGTTACCAGAACCTTGAACCGAGGTGACCCTTTTCTCTTTCAGGCCTTCACCATCTCGGGTCCCCTCAGTTTCCACCACTGTTAATGAGTATTACTGTTACTCAGGCCCCATTTGGATAAAGGCCTTTAAGTAGTGATTCTCCATGTCTGTGGGCTTTTCGCTCAGGTTTCAGAGACTCACTCCAGGCATTCCACTTCAGGAGGCCTGGGATGTGATGTGGGGGTGTTTGCGTTTTAACCAGCATCCCAGGTGTTTTTGCTGTGGGTGGTCCTCAGATGTTAGACAACGTTGTCCTGCAGATGATCTAAAAGGTTCCAGTGTCTGAGATACTGGGGACAGTGGCAGTGGTGGAAGGGACTATTTTGACAGCTGTAGTTCTCTGTTCCTTTTGATGGGGACTTCATCCCACAAAGCTGGGTATTGCCCCAGAGCCTGTGGGCCCTGGAAACTTCCCAGAGGTATCTGGACAGAGACACTGCTGGCCATGATTGTAACACTCTGTAACTGGGGAGGGAGGGTTCTGAAACTGGGGGAGAGGTGCTGTAACTGGGGGAGGGGTGCTGTAACTGGGGGAGGGTGCTATAACTGGGGAGGGGTGCTGTAACTGGGGGAGAAGTGCTATAACCAGGTGGGGAGGTCTTTGCAGGGAGACTGGGAAAGAGGAGGAAGAGAAAGCTAACAAAGAAGGACAGAGGGTCAGTCATAGCATACTCTCTGTAGGCTGCACCCCTGCTGGCAAGCCAACCACAGCTCACTGGCCACTGCTCTGAGTAGCTGCCTTTGCATCTGTGGGAAGGACACACCTATCAGCTTTCTATGTAGAAAGCTTGCACCTACCTTAGAGAGGGAGAAAAAGGACAAACCACATGAAGTGGTTTGAGCAGCAGACATTTATTTCTCACAGTGTGGAGGCTGGACGGTCCATGATCAAAGCACTGGCAGATGTGGTCTGAGAGAGCCCGCTTCCTGGTTCACAGACAGCAGTCTTCTCACTGTGTCCTCATGTGGTGGAAGGTGAGGGGGCTCTCTGGACTGTCTTATAAGGGTACGAATTCCATTTATGAGGGCTCCATCTTCATGACCTCATCACCTCCCAAAGGCCCCACCTCCTAATACCATCACACTGGGGATTAGATTTCAATATTTGAATTTTGGCAGGGACACAAACATTCATTTTCTAGCACCAAGGAAGGAATGAAAATCCCCACTGTCCCATCGACCTCCTCTGAGTAGAGCCTG